>CAUYRH010153800.1:0-12765 GCA_963574655.1 Perodicticus potto | reverse complement strand
GCCAAAACAGTAACAAATGGAAGAACATACCATGTTTTTGTGTGGGAAGAATTAACATTGTTAAAATGTCTATACTACCCAAAGAAATCCATAGATTAATTCAATCCCCATTAAATTACCAATACTGTACATTGAAGAACTCAATAAAATAGTTTTCTATTTTGTACGGAATAAGAAAAATCCTAAATGTCAAAGGCAATACTCAGCAATATAAACAAATCTGGAGGCATCACTTTACTGGACTTCAGGTTATACTACAAGTCCACAGTGCTCCAAATGGCATGGTATTGGCATGAAAACAGAGACTCGAGCCTATGAAACAGAACGGAAAACCTAGAGATGAATACAACCTCTTATCACCATCTGATCTTCCATAAACCAAACAAAAGCATACACTGGAGAAAATAATCCCTATTGAATAAATGGAGCTGGGAGAACTGGATTACCACTTGTGAAAAACTGAAAGAGGACCCTCATCTCTCACTACTCACAAAATTTAACTCACAATGGATAAAATAGTTAAATCTAAGACACGAAATGATAAAACGTTTTATGAAAAAGACTCCATTGGCAATCACAACAACAAAAATAAATAAATGGGACTTAATTAAGCAAAAAGGCCTAAATACAGCTATGGACACAATAATTAAAGCAAACAAACAATCTTCCGAATGGAGAAGATACTTGCATGTTACAAATATGACATCTGTAGATAACCAGAATCTAAAAGGAACTCAAATTGATCAACAAAAAAGATCAAATAATCCCAATTATAAGTGGGCAAGAGACATCAGTAGAACCTTCTCCAAAGAAGATAGATAAATGGACAAAAAACTAATGAAAAGTGCTCATTGTCCATAATTAAAACAGAGAAATGCAAATCAAAAGCAGCTTGAGATTTCAACCCCAGTGAACACAGCCTACCTCACAAAGTCCCAAAGCTACAAATGCTGGCATGGGTTTGAAGAAAAAGGAACGCTTTTGCATTGTTGGAGGGATTGCAAACTAACACAGTCTCTACTGAAAGAAGTATGGAGAAACTGCAAGCAGCTAACAGTAGAATTTCCATTTGATCCCTCAATATTATTAATAGGCATGTAACCCCCCCAAAGTAGAATAATTTTATCACAAGGACATATACACTAGAATGTTTATTGATGCTCAATTCACAATTGCCAAAATGTGGAATCAACTCATGAATACTATTTGGCCATAAAAATATGGAGATTTTATATCTTTTATATTAAGCTGGATGAAGTTGAAGAACATTCTACTTACTAAATATCAAAAAAAGGGAAAAGCAAGTATCCGATGTACTCAATCCTAATAAGAACTCAGTACATGAACAAAAACACACCCACTCAAGATAAAAACAAATTAAACTCAAGTGGGGGAGGGGCACAGAGGGAAGGGAGAAAAGGTAGTTGGGAGGGATATTGGTGTGCTCTTAACCAGAGGTCCTCAAACTGCGGCCCGTGGGCCACATGCGGCCTGCCGAGGACATTTATCTGGCCCGCCGGTTCTTTTTGGCACAGGTGCCTGTCCTGCTTAGCAGCCGACTTGTCCCAGGCCGCAGTATGCATGTCTGGAATGGGCACCGCACTCTCTGCCTCCCCTCCTCTCTGTCTCTCAACTCCTTGTCTCAGTATCGGGTGAGACTGAGACTTGTGGTCAGAGGAGTCACGAGCTTGCCTGTGCAGAGCCTGCTGCTGCGTGAGGACAGAGGTAAGAACAAATTAGGATTTTTTTTTTAAGATAGGAGGTCTCTCTCTCTCTCTCTCTCTGTCTCTCTCTCTCTCTATATATATATATATATATATATATATATATATATATATATTTTTTTTTTTTTTTATTTTGCAGTTAGTAGGGGCTTTTTTTTTGCAGTTAAGGGGAGCCTTTTTTTCCCTGAAGTTAGGAGGTCATTTTTTGGCAGATAGGGGGCACCTTGTTTTTCATTTTAAATATTGTATTTGTATTTGTTCCCTTTTTTTGTTCTTGTTGTTGCAGTTTTTGGCCAGGGCTGGGTTTGAACCCACCACCTCCGGTATATGGGGCCGGTGCCCTACTCCTTTGAGCCACAGGTGCTGCCCCCATTTTGTCTTTTTACTTCAAAATAAGATATGTGCAGTGTGAATAGGAATTTGTTCATAGTTTTTCTTTTAAACTATAGTATGGCCCTCAAACAGTCTGAGGGACAGTGAACTGGTTGCCTATTTAAAAACTTTGAGGACACTTGCTCTTAACTAACAGACACACTGTAAAGATATATGGGACACCTCCTGGGTGAATGACACAACTACAACTTGAACTCTACCTAACAAATTCTTAATTGTCTGTACTGTCATATTAACCTGAAATTTAAAAAAAATAATGAATTAAATTATAATGTTTATGAAATATGGATCACATAAATGCTATCCAAGCCCAAATTTATCAATTTCAAATAATCCTCCTTTAGATTTTGGTTAATTAAAGGAGTTGAAGTCGCTCTACTTGGAATCAATTTAAATACTTGTATTAACAAAACTACTTGTATATTCTTTATAAAAATTCAAAATTTAGCAAATATTAGTGGATCTAGTTATCCTGGAAAATTTTTGAAGTGAAGCCAGGTTCAATACCAGCCTGAGCAAGAGTGAGACCCCATCTCTAAAAGTAGCTGGTCATTGTGGTGGCTGCCTATAATCCTAGCTACTCAGGAGGGTACAGACAGAGAATTGCTTGAGCCCAAGAGTTTGAGGTTTCTGTGAGCTATGATGCCATAGCACTCTACCAATGGAAACAAAATGAGACTGTACCTCAAGAAAAAATAAAGTTTTCACTTCCAGTCTTTTTGCTGAAGATTTTTTATTTTTAAATAAGAATTCCCCCCACACACTTTGAATCAAGTCAGTGTATAGTTTGATTATGACCATTTTTGTTCTCAAGCACTGAAACCCATTAGTGTCTCTGGTAACCATTTCTTCCCATGGCCAACCTGAACTTCTTAGGGGAGGGGATGGCCACACAACCTCTTTGGGATGATATTTGTACTGAAAATAGTTTCTTCGGGGTCGAAGCTTGCCTCAGCAGGGAAGACGAGCAATTATCTATCTCATCTCTCAGCTCAGCTCCCCTCCTTTGGCTTAGTTGGGTTCTTTCTGGCTGTTATCTCTCCCTCCTGACTGGAGCCTCGGTTGGGAGCTGGCTCCATTCAGCCTTCCTACCCCATTCCCCCTTGTTGTTGAATGTGAAAATTGGAGTTAGGGAAAATAGCCACCCTGAGGATTTAGCAGAACTCCAATCACATTGAGACCAAATGAATTAATAAACAGATAAAAAGGCTACCAGACACCCAAGCCCACAGATGCATGTACATAGACATACAGAAAGCACATAGTCAGAAACACATAGACATACAGACAAAACAAAACAAACAAACAAAAAACAAAATGAAAAAACGTACTAAAAATAATGATAATTGTAAAATAATTGAAAAAAAAGCCTCTAAAAATGTGATGTAAGCATTCTCAGAAACTATAAGAAGGAAAGAAGAGGAAGAGAGAAAGAAAAAAAAAAAGTACTGATCGTAGAAGAGTTAAAAAAGAAGAAAGAAAGAAGAAAAATAAAATTAAAAATAGAAAAAATAAAATAAAAAACAAAAAATTAACAGTAGCTCCTGCAAGAAAAGGATGGGAAAAAAGGCACCAACATCAAAAATATTGATTTTTATATATTGTATATATATATATATATACACACACATCTATATGTATGAGGTAGATGTCAACTTTACTAGGAATAAATTTATAATGCAATATACTTTCTGGACACCAGGGGGCGCTGTGAGTGGTTCCCAGGCTTATACCTGATTCACAGTTTACATTTTTACTACGGTAACCACTCTACCTGGCAAGTCACCATTTTTGGAGTTTCTATAAATGTTTGTTTCCTAAATGTTGCCCCACTTCGGGTGCTCTGTTCCAGACAGCCCACCTATCCAACCTCCAAACACGGTGCAAGAGTTCACGCTTCACAAAACTTTCCAATCTGCTTCCATGTTCTCCCACGAACTGCAACTGCAATCGCTGTGGGGGAGGGGTTGGCTGCCGCCGCTGCTGCTGTAGCTGCAGTGCGTGTGGAACTTTCCCCCAATTTCCGTGGCTCAGACTCACTCTATTGATCCCCAGTTCCCCATGCAGCTAGAACAGCCAAACCTCACCAGTATTCCCCACCAGAGATGGTATGGACTATTCAATTACTCCTGATGTTCTGGGAAAAGATGTCTGCCATTTCGGACAGTTCAAAACGTCTGTTTCCCAGGTGGGATCTCCTCCCCTCAATTTTCCTTTGGGCTACCTAGCCCTCTATGGCTCTGTGGGGCAACCTTTTCTGGATGTCAAACTCCGCTTAGGAATCCACACTTCACCCAAATTTTCATCAATTAGATTTTGTGAATTGTGAACTGCTGTCCTTTGTGAGGGAGGGGCTGGCTGCTGGCCAGCATGGCCGGGCCGGACAAAAACTCTATAGTAAAGTACATGGTTTTGAATTACACCTCAAATATAGTAATCCAGCAATTCGCTGCATAACTCCAGCTGTCTATCCACTCCAATAATCCACGTGGGGAACGATCCAGAGTCCCCTCTCTCTCACCTGATGACTTGGGAGAGATGGGCTACATGTCCGTCCTAACTGCCATCATGCTCTGCCCCTAGTTACCAGGCTTTTGTCAGATTCATAACATGAAAAAATATTCTCTCATTCTTAAGGCTGTCTATTAGTTTTGTTTGAGGTACCCTTAGGTGTGAAAGCTATTTAACTTGATCAACTCCCAGTTATTTATTTATTATGCTGTAGTTACAAGGGGGTGTATTCCTAATAAAGTTTTTGCCAGGCCAATATCTTTCAAGCATTTTTCCCACAGTCTCTTCTAGAATTTTTATTGTTTCATGTCTTAAATTTAAATGTTTTATCCAGGGAAAATCAATTTTTGTCAATGATAAGATGTGCGGGTTCAAATTCAGACTTGTACATGTGGCTAATCAGTTCTCCCAGCACCAATTATTAAATAAGGCTTCTGTTCCCCAGTTCATGCTTTTTTTTAGGCTTATCAAAGATATGTGTCTGGGTTCATCTCTTGAAGCTCTGTTCTATTCCATAGAGCTACATCTCTATTTTTGTGCCAGTATTCTGCTGTTTTGATCACTATAGACTTGTAGTATAACCTGAAATCTGGTAACATAATGCCTCCATATTTGTTTTTACATCTAAGAATTATATTTGCTATTGTGAGAGTTTTCTGGTTCCATATGAATCAAAGTACTATTTTTTCAAGTTCTTTAAAGTATGACATTGGTGCTTTGATGGGGATTACATTAAATCTATAGATTGGTTTGGGTAGCATGGACATTTTAAGGATGTTTATTCTTCCCAGCCATGAGTATGGTTTGTTCTTCCATTTGTTAATATCTTCTGCTATTTTCTTTCTCAGAATGTCATAGTTCTCTTTATAGAGATCTTTCATGTCCTTTGATAGATATATTCCCAGATATTTCATCTTCTTTGCCACTACTGTGAAAAGAGAAGAGTCTTTGATTTTATTCTTGGTTTGACTATTGTTGGCATATATGAAGGCTGCTGATTTGTGGGTATTGAGTTTTGTATCCTGAAATGCTGCTATAGTCCTTGATCCCTTCCAAGAGCTTTATAGTTGGCATTTCATAAACTGACCACATTTACTAAGTAGTATAAGATAGCAAATGACATTGTACATTATGTTAAAATCTAAAACTTCTTGGCATAAATACATTACATTTTAAATTTATGGAATGATATTTTGAACCAAAGACTGTCCACTTTTTCATCAAGATACTTGTTTATGCTATTGACTTACATGCTATTCCTAATATATTTTGGATATTAACCTTTCATTGACTATACAGTTTTTAAATAATTCTCCCATTCTCTGGTTTGTAGTTTGTGTTTTATTTACATCAATTCTTTTTTTTGCCATGAAGAAGATTTTAGTTTGTTGTAATCTGATTCGTCTATTTTTGCTTTCATTACCTCTGTTTGTAGTGTCATGTGTAAGTAATCATTGCTTAAACCAATGCCAAGAAACTTTTGCTCCATATTTTTTTCTAAGAATTTTGTAGTTTAAAACCCTTCATTTATGTCTTAATCAAAATTGAACTGATTTTTATGTATGGTGTAAGATAAAGGTCTAATATGAATCTTTGCATTGTGACCATCCACTATTTTCCTCATCATTTGTTGAAAAGATTATCTCTTCCCCATTGTACAGTCTTAGAATCCTTGTTGAAGATAAATTGACCATTCATATGTGGGTATATTTATGGTTTCTCTAGTATATTCTATCAGTTTATACTTCTATCTTTATGCCAGTATCATACTGTTTGATTAGTATAGCTTTTTAATATGTTTGCAGTGTCATGGCCAAGGGAAAACTTCTTCTTTGCCCTCTGAAGTCTTGCTGAAAGTCACTGACAAAAGGCAAATTAATATGAGAAAATGCATACAAATTTATTTGATCATAGTTTTTGTGACATGAGAGCTCTCAGAATAAAGCCCCAAAGATAAAGAGGAAATTGTTTACATTTATGTTTAAATTCAACAAACTATGAACATCCATGTAGAAATATGATTGGATAAATGTCTATAATCTAATTCTAATAATCTCAGTAGAGAAACCCAGCAAGACCTGTATGCTTGACCTTTTTGAGCATGTATTCTTTCCTTCTGAGTATACGGTATAACTTTGGACTAGGAAATCTTATGACTTACAGGCAAGCAAGCTAGGTCACATAATTTCTTTATGTCCAGTTTTTACACAGGAAAGGGGAAAGTTAAAGTAATATTTTAAGGTTTACCACTGGTTTCGTGGTAAGGAGGTTCTTAAGTTCTTATTTCTATGACACACCCAGGGGAAGAGCAGTTAATTCTCATTTCTATGGCTAGCCTCAGGGGAGAATGACACTGAAATGTAACAGGGAAGGATAAAGTTGAAAAACCTTTTTCTGAGGCTTAAGTTTGTGGTGTTGTTTTCTAAATTCCAAAAAGCCATGTCTTATGAGACCATCAGTTTTTCTTTTATTGCTTAATATTGATCTTGCTTATCAAGATGCTATGTGCTGTGTGTGAATTTAGGAATTTTGTTTCTTTTTCTGTAAAAAACACACAATTGAGATTTTAATAAAGATTGCATTAAATCTACAAATTAAAGATCCATTTCAATTGTATTAAATGTATTTGTGGGGGGATTAATATGAAGATACATAAGATTAGGTTACTTCGTTTGCATTTAAAATGTAAAATTTGAGTTGTATTTGAGACCTTCACCTAGGAAGTGTCTCATATACCCTTACAGTGTTCCTGTTAAGTGGGAATTTACCAACCCCTCTTTCTTCCACCTCTCCCTCCTTCCTAAATTTAATTTTGTTTTTTCCTTGTGTGCACCTGTAGTTGTTAATCTACTAGTTTCAACATATTATCTGTCAGGGGCCTATGAAGACACCAGACCCAGTTCAAGTATTCTCTGAGTGCCACTAGTAAGCAGCCTAGAACATAAAAACACTTTGACTTGGTTAGCACAGTCAATCTGGGGGCATATTTCGTCCTTGTCTTTATTTATCTGGACCATGGAGATTGGCCTCAAATGCATCCCCTAACATTTTCATCTTTTGAGAATCATTCTCTGCCTCTTCCAAGTCACCATTGCTCAACACCAAGGTGGATCATTGGGGTCACTCTGCATCCCTAACTCCTTGCATTGTAATTCCCTATGGATGTCAGATGTAGATTGGTTAATAGTGTGAGTATTTATAAAAAATTTTCCTTCTGTTGACTCAAGGTCTCAGTTGGTGCGTTTGTGAATTGCCTCAACCAGCATTTCCCTAAAGTCATCTAGACTCTCTTCTTTCCTCTGTATCAGTTTATCCAGTTTAGAGAAGTTTATGGACTTAATCTGGATATCTCTCATTCCCTCTAAGAGGTAGGTTTGTATACTGTCCCTGGCTGCCCTTTCAGCATTTGTAGTTTCCCTGGGCCTTCCCTGGATTAGCTGAACAGTTTTTATACACACCTCTCACAGTACTGAGGACTGTCCCTTGTATGAATGAAGGCTTGCACCTATGAGACCTCTGAACATTTCCTTTCATTTGTGCCAAATAGAGCAAGCTGTGTTAAGATATAATGGCTTAAGCTACCATTCTCTGGCCATCTGTCCCCACTGGGGATGTTATACTATGGCCAGGTGGTGCTACCAAAAGAAGATTAATTTGGACTTCCATAGGCTAACAAATACCATTCTTCCAATTCTTTAACAAGTATCCAAGTGGGCTGTTTGTAGGTATGGAGATGGAGCAAGAGGATAAAGCTCTTAAGCTATCACCATTAGTTAAAGAGCCAGAAAAGAAGAGAAAGAGAGTGGAACATTCTCTCAGAGAATTATGGAAGATCGTGAATCATTCAAACATTTGAATTATAGGTATCCTTGAAGGGGAAGTAGATCTTTCCAAAAATCTTCAATGGAAGCCATACTAGAAGATATCATAAATACAAATTTCCCACATATCACCAAAGACACCAGCACACTCCTTTACTGAAGTAAAACAAAAATTTTCATCCACACACGAAGGCATGGAAGCTAAACAAACTTATGCTATATGACAATTGTATCAAAAAGAGATAAAGGAGGAAATCAATAACTTCCTCAAACATAACAATGAATTTTTGAAAACAAAAATCTGTGGGATACAGCAAAAGCATTCCTAAGAGGAAAATTTATTAAATTTATCACATTAGATGCCCACCTCTGAAAAACAGAAAGAGAGCACATACAACATAATGAATCATTGTAATGAAAAGGAAAAGGAAGAGAAATCCAATGCCAAACCTAGCAGAAGAAAAGAAATATCCAAAATTAAATCAGAAATAAATGAAATTAAAACCAAAATAAAACTGATAAAATTAATGAAATAAAAAGTTGGTTCTTCAGAAAGTAAATAAAAATGATAAACCTTTGGTCATATTAACTATAAATAGAAAAATAAAATCTTTAATAACCTCAAAAAGAAGTGAAAAGGGGGAAATAACAACAGATACTACAGAGATTAATGAGATTATTTCTGACTACTACAAAATAATTCTATAACAAGAAATATGACAAAGTGAAGGAACTGGACCAATACCTGGATTCACATCATCTCCATAGAATTAACCAGGAAGAAATAAATCTCTTCAAAAGACCAATATTAAGCCCTGAGATTGGAGAAACAGGAAAAAAGGAAAAAAAGAAAAAAAAAGATTCCACCAAAAAAATGCCCTGGACCAGATGGTTTCACACAACCATTCAATCAAACTTTTAAAGATGAGCTTGTACTTATACTTCAGAACCTATTCCAACATATTCAGAAGAAAGGAACCTTTCCCAACACTTTCTATGAAGCAAACATTGCCCTCATTTCAAAACCAGAAAAGGACCCAACTTCTAAAAAGAAGAACTACAGACTAATTTTCACTAATCAATATATATGTAAAAATACTCAATAAAACCATAAATAATATATTGCAGCTATACATTAAAAAATTGTATATCACCATTAAGTAGGCTTCATTGCAGGAAAACAACTCTAATGTAATATATGCAAGTCCTTAAATGTAATTCACCATATCAATAGAAAAAAAACCCAAAAGGCATATGATCCTCTGAAAAGATGCAGAAAAATCATTTGATAAAATTCAACATTCTTTTCTCACAAGAACACTTAAGACTATAGACATAGGTGGCACATTTCTTAATCTGACTGCGGCTATGCATGACAAACCCGTAGTTAATATCATAATGAATGGACTAAAACTCAAAGCTTTTCCACTTGGAACTGGAATCAGAGAGGGATGTCCACTATCACCAATATGTAGTTTTGGAAGTTCTAGCCAATGTAATCAGGCAAGATAAGGATATAAAGAACATCTTTTATATTAGGACAGAGGAGGTCAAAATATTGCTCTATGCTAATGATGTGAACTTATACTTAGAAAACCCCAGAGACTCTACTACAAAACGCCTGGAAGTGATCAGGAAATACAGTAACATTTCAGGGTATAAAATCAATGTCCCCAGAAATCAGTAGCCTTTGTATAGGCCAATAACAGTCAAGTTGAGGAGCAAATCAAATAAACAATTTCCTTTACAGTAGCTTCAGTGAAAATTAAGTAATTAGGAACATACCTAACAAAAGAGGTGAAGGATATCTACAAAGAGAATTGTGAAACCCTAAGAAAATAAATAACATAAGATATTAACAAATGAAAGAACGTTCTCTGCTCATGGCTGGGAAGAATCAAATTTGTTAAAATATCTATTCTACCCAGAGAAATTTATAGAATCAATGCAATTCCCATTAAAATACCAACATCATATTTTGAAGAACTGGAAAAAATAGTACTTCATTTTGAAACCAGGAAAAAATCCATATAGTCAAGGCAATTTCTAGTATTAAAAACAGTTGGTGGCATCATTCTACCAGACTTCATGTTGTACTCCAGGTTCACAGTGTTCAAAACAGCATGGTATTGGCACAAAAATAGAGACATCAACATATGGAACAGAATAGAAAACCAAGAGAAAAAAACTAGTCTCTTATTTCCATCTGATCTTTGATAAACCAAACAAAAGTATACAGGGAGAAAGATAATCCCTATTCAATAAATGTCCTGGGAGAATTGCATAACCACATATAAAAGACTGAAATTGTATGTGAACCTTTCACACCTTGCAAAAGTTGACTCAAGATAAATTAAAAGTTTAAATCTAAGCCATGAAATGATAAAAATCTTAGAAGAAAGTATGGGAAAAACTCTTGATGATGTCATCCTGGGGAAAGATTTTTTTGAAGACTTCATTGGCAACCACCACCACAACAAAAATAAACAAATGGCACTTAATTAAGCTGAAAAGCTTCTACACAGCTAAGGATACAACAAGTAAAGCAAAAAGACAACCTTCACAATGGGGAAAGGTAGTTACATGACATAAATTTGACAAAGGGTTACTAACTGGAATTTATGGAGAACTTAAATTAATCAACAACTACACCACCAACAACAAACGCAAATAATCTCATCTACCACTGGACAAGAAACATGAACAGAATCTTCTCTGAGGAAAACAGATGAATGGCTAACAAATATTTGAAAAAGTGGTCATTGTCCTTACTAATCAGAGAAATTCAAGCCAAAACCACCCTTGTCACTAAACCCCAGTGAAAATTGTATCACAATATCTCTAAGCTTAAGTTGCTGGCATGGATGTGGACAGAAGGGTACACATTTACGTTATTGGTGGAACTGATTAAAACTAATTTAAACTCTTTGGAAAGAAGTATGAAGTGTGGATAATCCTCAAAGTACTCAAATTAGACCTTCCTTTTGATTCTGCAATCTCCTTATTGGGCATCTACCTAGAAGAAAAAAAATCATTTTATCTTAATGACATCAGCACTAGATTGTTGATTGTAACTCAATTTATAATTACCAAGATACTAAAACAACCTAAATGCCCACCAACCCACAAATGAATGAATGAACTGTGGTATATGTATTTTATGGAATAATATTCAGCTATTTAAAAAGATGGAGAAGTTATATTTTTTATAATAACTTGGATGGAGTTCAAATACATTCTTCTTAGTAAAGTATCACAATAATGGTGAAACAAGTATCAGTTGTATTCAATGCTAATATGAAACCAATAGACAATCTAATCCACCTCCACATAAGAGAAAAACTGAAATCAGTTAAAAGTGGGGAAGGTGGAATGAGGGAAGGGGGAGAAGGGAAGAGTGAGGGGGATTGCTGTGCTTCTACTTAATAGCCAAAATGTTAGGGTGCATTGCACACCTCTTTAAGGCAGGACACAATTATAAAAGTGCAAATAAGTGCAAATATTATAATCTATTCCTTTGTACCCTCAAATTAACCTGAAGTAAAAAATAAAATAAAAGTCATATCTTGTATGAATATTTTCTCTATTTCCAAAAGTGTATTAATTTCTTCTTATTCTGTTTCACATGACTAACTAGTTTATTTCTAGCTTTTTTTTTTTTTTTTTTTTGTAGAGACAGAGTCTCACTTTATCAGCCTCTGTAGAGTGCCGTGACGTCACATGGCTCACAGCAACCTCCAAGTCCTGGACTTAGGCGATTCTCTTGTCTCAGCCTCCTGAGTAGCTGGGACTACAGGCGCCTGCCACAACGCCTGGCTATTTTTCTGTTTTACAGTTCCACTGAGGCCGGGTTTGAACCTGCCACATTCGGTATAAGGGGCCGGCGCCCTACTTGATGAGCCACAGGTGCTGCCCCTATTTCAAGCTTTATTTCACTGTAGCATGCAATTATACATAGTATAATACCTGTTTCTTTTTAATTTCTTGATATTTGTTTTATGGCACAATATATGATCCATCTTGGAAAAATGTTTCATTTACTGATGAAAAAAAAATTATTTTTAGTTTTTTGGGTGTAAAATCCTCTGTTCTGTAGTTCTGTTTGTTCTATAGTCCCATTTAAGTCCAGTACTTCTAATTTATTCTCCATTTAGATTATCTGTCCAGTTATATCAGTGGGTTTTGAAACCCTTGCAAATCTGGTCCTTCTACGTATCGCTTTGCTGCGATCGCGTTAAATTTGATTAGGAATCTGAGTCAGTCGGTGTTAAATGCATAAGTATTTCGCCTGGCTATGTGTTCTGGCTGAATTGTTC
>CAUYRH010153798.1:0-18850 GCA_963574655.1 Perodicticus potto | reverse complement strand
TAGATCAGTGAGGACACAGAGAGAAGGTTCCATCCATAGATCAGTGAGGACACAGAGAGAAGGTTCCATCCATAGATCAGTGAGGACACAGAGAGAAGGTTCCATCCATCTGTAGATCAGTGAGGACACAGAGAGAAGGTTCCATCCATAGATCAGTGAGGCCCCAGAGAGAAGGTTCCATCCATAGATCAGTGAGGACACAGAGAGAAGGTTCCATCTGTAGATCAGTGAGGACACAGAGAGAAGGTTCCATCCGTAGATCAGTGAGGCCCCAGAGAGAAGGTTTCATCCATCTGTAGATCAGTGAGGACACAGAGAGAAGGTTCCATTTGTAGATCAGTGAGGACACAGAGAGAAGGTTCCATCCGTAGATCAGTGAGGACACAGAGAGAAGGTTCCATCCATAGATCAGTGAGGACACAGAGAGAAGGTTCCATCCATAGATCAGTGAGGACACAGAGAGAAGGTTCCATCCGTAGATCAGTGAGGACACAGAGAGAAGGTTCCACCTGTAGATCAGTGAGGACACAGAGAGAAGGTTCCATCTAGGGATCAGTGAGGACACAGAGAGAAGGTTCCATCCGTCTGTAGATCAGTGAGGACACAGAGAGAAGGTTCCATCCGTAGATCAGCAAGAGGACCCTCACCAGACATTGACACCATCAGCACCTTGATCTGGGACTGCCCAGCCTCAGGGACTGTGAGAAATAAATTTAACGGTCTACAAATGACCTAGTTTATGGCATTTTTTTATAGCAGCCCAAACTGACAAGACACCTTCACTCACCATAAGACCTTGCTTCTCTGTCACCTCTTCTGAGAAGTCTTCCCTGATTCTGCCTTTCCTCTGCAGATTGAATTGCACTGTGTGCCCTTAACACAGTCTCCTGTGGTATACCCGGCAGGGAGACAGGGAGCCCCTTAAGAGTAGACCTAGGTTATCTTCTTTAGCTTATTCAGTAAGTGTAGCCCCAGCACCTGCAGAGCTAAGTACATCTTTGGGGCGGGGGAGAGGCTAAATCTGGGCCAAGCCCAAGGCAAAGCTCCTGCCTCCTCACAGTTATTAAGTAGCAACCATGGGTGATCAGTAATAATAAGTGCTAGCACAGACCCAGGGGTCACCACTGATACACTTAATTTTATTATCTCTCTTAATCTTCACACGTAATGTAAGGTAGATACTGTTCTCTTTCCATTTTATAGATGAGAAAAATTGAGGTCATCTTGTTTAGGTGAGCTCCATAGTTAGAGTGTGGTTATCCGGAGTCACACCTATGGCCACCTCCCTCCTGAGCCTGCCCAGCCCATCTCCCCAAAATGCCTCATTCCCCACCCGGCGCCTGTGGGCAGCGGCTCACCTGGCACCCTGTCCTGGCCCTCGAGCCTAGCCAGCTCTCTGGAGGGCACTATTTCACCACCATTCCTTCTAATCCTTTGATGCTAAGAGCATAAAGCCCAGACCATGAAGAGTTTCATTTTATGTATAAAGAATTCTTTGCCCAGGTGTGTTGTTGCTGCTGGTTGCAATCAGGTGGGGAAACTGAGACCCACAAAAGATGAAGTGTCCGGCCAGGGGAGGGGAGGAGCATACCTCCAAAACCAGAAGCAGAAGCAGGCCTAGCAGAGCAGCACAGTTACAAAAACAGCAAAGACTAACATTTGTTGGGCAGCAACCACACCCCAGGCAGTAGATGAAGGGCTTACACAGATTAGCCCCAGGTAAGCTATACTCTCCTACTGTCCTGGAGAATGAGGTTAGTTAACATATTCATAAATGAAAGAGCCTAACCAGCTCTCCCCCACCCAGCCACAGGCTGCCTGGAGCCACAGGGCTGAGCCAAAGCACCCCTCCCTGCTCCATGCTGGGTCTTCAGCATCAGGAGTGACCCAATGGCCTCTTCCTGAGCCCTGCTGGGCTTCTGTGGTTCCAGGCCATTTCCCCCAAGCAGAACAAGCACCATCCAGGAAACATAAGTCCTGCCCTGGGTTTGCCTCTTCCTGGCCCTATGATTTTGATCAGGCCATGCCATCTCACTCAAGTTTCCTATTTTGGTCAAACAGAGCTGGTGGTGGCTTCTCGATGGCTCCCGGGCTGATATTCAGTCTGGGAGTGCCCATGACTCTGGCTTCATCGCCCAACATCCTCCTCTGAATCACAGACAGTGCCCTGCTCTGCAGAAACTCTGTCTCTTCTCTGCTTGGTTCCACCCAGCCCTGCACCTCTCCTGTCACCTCTTGGGTGTCACATGCCCCTCCGTGGAGGCTCCTCTCAGGCACCATAGCACTAGGAGGCAGGAATGGAGGAGGCACAGTCCCTGTCCTGGGGACTCACCATCTGTGGGGGAGAGGAGCAGACCCAACGGTCACATGAGTCTGATGTGGGGAGCGTGGCCAGTGCCTTAGGGAGACATACGCCACCGTGGGAGTTCAGAGGTTGAGGCCTCTTTGAATTAGCAGAAGGGTGGGGCGGGGAGGAGAGCCCACAGGCTTCCTGGAGGAAGCCACTTCTAAACCAGGAGTTAAAGCATGAGGAGAGCTGACATGAAGATTTGGCTGAGGAGGGGAGAGCTAGGGGAAAAACAGCCAGCAAAGCAGTCCAGAAAGAACCCATTTCGCAGAGCTGCAAAGTGGCTTCACCAAAAGGTTCCCATCTGTGTTCCCACCTGTCTCCTGCCCTAGAGGGACTTCAATGCCTGATCATGTCACATGAGACAGGAACGTTCCCTGCCTGGGCCCAGAGCTCAGCCCAGACCCTTTGCTTAGCTCTTCTTTTTCGTTCTGCCTTTCTGAGATCCCTTTGATGGGGTCTGGTTCTATAATGAATGGGCAGCTTGCAAAAAATGGTGAATCAGGACAGATTTTGGACCATCCCCTCATCACTTACCAGCCAGGAGCTCTGACTGCCTCACCCCCTTGTCAAAAGCTGTTTCTTTCTAAGTCAGGTCAGTCACCATCCTCTGTCCTGAAAAGCAGCTCACCACGTCATTGGGACTCAAGACAGAAAAACATACACAAAAGAGCTTTGAAAATATAAGCTATTAGAGAAAACATGAACCCTTATTATCAATGTGTAATTAATTATTAATCATCTGCCCACTGTGACACTTTGGATCAGGGATAGGGCTCAAAAGAAAGAATGAAAACACCTGGGAGGCTCGGCGGCCACAGCTCAGTGGTTAGGGCGCTGGCCACATACACTGGGGCTGGTGTGTTCAAACCTGGCCCCAGCCTGCTAAACAACAATGACAACTACAGCAACAACAACAAAATAATAATAATAACCAGGCATTGAGGTGGGCACCTATAGTCCCAGCTACTTGGGAGGCTGAGGCAAGAGAATCACTTAAGCCCAAGAGTTTGAGGTTGCTGAGCTGTGATGCTGTGGCACTCTACTGAGGGCGACATAATAAGATTCTGTCTCAATAAAAAAAGGGGGGGGGGAGAAAGAACAGAAAACCCCTGGGATCCCCTGCTGTGGTGTGTTTGGCAGGGTGACCTGCCACACCACCTGATCCTTCATGGTAGACTTTGTTTTACAGAAGGAGAAACTGAAGCTTAGAGAAGCCACGTGCCCTGCCCACAGTGGCACATCTAGGAAGTGGCAGAAATGGGATTTGAAATGAGGTCTGAGCTCTCACTCTGTGATGCTTCCCAAAGGAGGCACAAATTGCTAAGGACGTGATTTTCCACTGCCCTTAAGGGGCTTACAGTGACATGGGGAGGACAAGACGTGTCTCATTCATTCATTTCTTCCATTATTATTATTGATTCATTCATTCATTCAACTACTGAGCAAGGTGGGTTTTGTGCCAGCCACTGGGAAAGCAAGAGAAAACCAGAAGATAGATAACAAACGGCACAGTTTTTAACAATAGTCTTCAGTGCAAAGCATCTGAAACACTGGTCTCCAGAGGAAAGAAATATAATCATGGGCTGTCCCCAACCACATTGACTGGAGCCACAATTTTAGCCACTCGGCCACATTGGCTGGAGCCACAAGTTCTCTCTTCCCTTCTCTCTTGACCTTTTCTCATGGTCTTAGATACTCCACAGAGATGACTCCCAGCTTCTTATCTCCCATGACTTCTGATACGTAAATCCAGCTACCTCATCTCTTGGCTACACAAGAGCAAGTTCAATTCTAACTCAAATAAAACAGGACTTCTGATCCCCAAATAATGCAAACAAATAAAATGAAACAATGACTAGTTCAGTCTTTCTCACCTCTGTAAGTGGCAGCTCTGAAGACAGAAACTTTGGTGACAACCTTGGTTTTTCCACCACGATCCACACACGGTCACTTGGAGAGGACTTCACTCCACCTTCAACATACGTCCAGAATTTGAATCTCCTCCGTCACTTCTGCCACCGTCTTCCATCCTCCAACCACGGCACCCACACCCGACATAATGACCTGCCTCTACGCTCACCTTGCAGACTGTTTTCATTCAGAACCAGCTACCGTCATTACTCATCTTACAAATCTGCCCTAGCTTCTCATCTTGGACCAAGCACAAAATCACAGCAGCCTCTAGGACCAAATGCAGTCTGGTGCCTCAACCTTGCTGACATCGGCCCCTGTTGCTCTGCCCTTGATATTTCCTGCTCAATCCACCCTGGATTCTTGGGTGTCCTTGAACACCCCCAAGCAAGCATTTGCTTCAGGTCTTTGCATTTGCTGTTCCCTGTGCCTGGAATGCCCTTCCCCACATACCTGCATTGCACATTTCCTTGTTTCCATCTGAACTCTATTCCACTGTCACCCTATCAAAGAAGCAATAAAGTAACACCTCCAAACACTCATTCCACACTCATGGTTCTCCTATCTTGCTTTATTTTCCCTATCATCATATTACTCCCACTTGTCATAATATTATAAACATGTCAATTTGTTCACTGTCAGTCTTCCCCCCAGAAGGGAACATCCATGAGGGCAGGGAAGTTGTCTTTTGCTGCTGTGCACAGTGCCTAGAATGGTGTCTGGCACAGAGGAGGAGTTCTCTGAATATTAGTTGAGAGGGTGAGAGGGAGTGGGAAAGAAAAAAGAGAAGGAAATAAAAAGGGAAAGAATGAAAGGAAGGAAGAAAGGGAGGGAGGGAGGGACAGAGGAAAAGGAAAAAGAAAGAAGGAAGAAAAGAATAAGGGAAAGGAAAAGAAAGAAGGAAGTGAGAAAGGAGGGAGGAAAGAGAAAGATAAAAGTGAAAGAAGGGAAAGAGTGAGAAACAAAGGAAAGGAGAGAGAGAGGGAATGAGGAGGAAAAAATGAAGTAAGTAGGAAAGGGAAGGAAAGAGGGAAGAAAGAGAAAGAAAGAAAAGAGAAAGGAGGAGGAAGACATATGAAAAAAGAAGGAAGGGAAAGAAAAAGGAAAAGGGGGAAGAAAAAAGAAGGAAGAGAAGAAGGGAGGAAGAAAAGGAGGAGAGAAGGGAGAGGAAAGAGAAAGAAAAAGAAGGAGGAAAGGAAGGGAGTGAGGGAGGGAAAGGAAGGGAAGGAAGGAAAGTGAAAGAGAAAAAAAGAAAAATGAAAAGGGAAGGCAGGCAGACATCCGCCCGCAACCTGCTCCCATTCATGCATCTGCAGTTTCTCTCCCTGAAAGCCCCTCTCCCTACCTCTCTGCCTGTTGACATCTTTCTCGTCTGGGGAGCAGAGCATCAGCTCTTCTGCAAAGCTGCTCCTGGTGACCCTGAGGGTCAGTCTCTGTCCCACCTCCTCCTGTGGAGTTAGTTCCAGGCACAGTAGCAGTCGGGGTCCCAACAGGAAACAGAACTCACCTGATGGTACAAACGAAGAAGCTTTGGCAAAAAGACTCCTTCACCAAAGGTGAGGAGGTGAGCAGGGTGAGCAGGGCGAATAAGGCCCTTGGAGATAAACTGCAGCAGGGAGCATCACCCCTCGGGCTGAAGAGCCCGGGCAGGAAACCAGAGGCCACCAGCACAAGTATCCATCAGATGGGAGCCAAGTCGTGAAGAAAGCAGCTCCTGCCGGAGGTGCAAAGAAGGAAGACATGGGAAGAAACGCCTCCCCTCCTCTCCCACCTTCCTCTGGTGCCTCCCAGAAGCTGACTCCACTGGAGCCAGATGTCCAGAGAGCCTGGGCGTGAATGAGGGCAACAAGGCCATGGTTCGGACAGCGAAGGTGGCGTGTGGAGAGGCTTGTGGCAGGGTCAGCCTGGGGGCTGGGAGCGGGGAGCTGGAAAGGGCAGTGGAGCCGGCATGCCAAGAGCTGTGGAGAGGACAGACTGGGAGAAGGCATAGACAAAGAGACCAGAGTCAAACCACGTTGGCCTTAAAGTCACATGTCACCATGTCTTGGTTTGCCCAGGACAGTGCTCAATGACACCTGTTGTCCCAGAGGTGGACACACACACACACACTCGCTTCACTCTCCTGGTTTGGACCTAACTTACCTGGTCAGCCTCCTGACAGGGCATGATGCAGATTTCTGTCTTCTCTGTAAGAGCTCTGGGGACCCTGAGGGTGGCAGGCAGTGTGCACCCTGCTCAGGTTGGCATTTTTAAAGAGCATGAAGGTCGCAGTAACATAAATGCAATTCAGGGGGCCAGGGCATCAGCATTGATAAAGTTTAGGTGACATCCTCCAGGCTGCCCTCCCGCCCCCTTTCTAACACCTGTGGGCTTCAGAATAACCTCCAGCCACCTCAGCCTGGAACCCCCTTCCTTGTGGACTAGTCTACCTGCTTCCAGTCCCAACTCCAGCCTCAGCCAGCCAGCCAGGCATTGCGGGCCCTGCCCCTCCTCAGCACTCCCTCATGGGCTAAGTCCTTGAGGCAGGCAGCGCTGTGCACCTGCTGTTCCTGATGGCCAGACCACTCCCCACCCCACTCACTTGCTGCAAAACCCCATTCTTCCAGCAAGGCCCAAGTTCTTCTGGTGCACCCAGGTATTCCTTAAAAGGGCTCTAGGAGAACACCATGCTGTTCTTATCTGTTTCCATCTTTCCCCTCTCATCCCATGAACTGCATGGAGAGAGAAGGCTTGTCTTTTTCATGACAATATATAATATTTTTTGCCCAATGCTGATAAGTTTATAGAAATGAGGGAAAAGAAAGAAAGAGAAAAAGAGAAAGAAAGACAGAAAGGGACGAGAGAAGAAAGGAAAGATGGAAAGAAGAGATAAAAGAAAGAAACCAAGAAGGAACAGAGGGAGGGAAGGAGGAAGAAAGAAAAAGACAGATGATTCTGAGCTATTTGCCGTTCATCTTTGTTTGCAACTCATCTGGAATCTTGAAGCTAACTACTGAGACCTGTTAACTCCTGTTCACGATGCTTTTTGTGATACTTTCCCTTTGTTCTGATTTTTTTTTAATCCCTCAAACTTCAATGTCTCACACTCTGAGTTAGATCGAAGCCCACTCCACTGTAAAACTTCAACTTGCAATCTTGTTGTCTCAAACATCCTAAGGTTGTATAATAACCAAAATGTCTTTGTTCTCATGACGAGAGTTTGCATCAAGAATCAAAGAAGCCAGAGGAAAAGGAACGTTCCAGGCTATTACTGTAACAATCCAATTACAATGCCTATCAAACTTAACTTCACAGGTTATAGCTCCTAATTGCCTGACAAAAATTGACACTTCAGTCGCAACAGCATAATATAATCAGAGTCCAAATTAAATTTGATCGTGGGCAGAAAATGATGCTATCATTCGAAGGCATGGAAACAGGAGATCAACTAGCATGATACCAAGGATCAGAAATGAAAATTATTCATTAATAGCAATGCGTTTCTGATAATGGAAATGACACAGTTCAGACGGCTTCGTAAAAACACTATTAATTAAAAAGATGATAGACCTAACAAGCCGTAGAAACCAGAGGACTTTTTTTGGGTGTGCTTGTTAAGGTGAAGGATGACAATGTGTAGGAACAGAAGTTGATGCTCTTTTGTGAGCAGTGTTTTGCTGATGCAGGAGCCAAGTTTAGTGGCCGTCGCTCTGTGAAGTGACATTCTCCAGGGGGCCATGTTCCAGGACTATATAAAAAAAAAAAAAGAGTCTTTGGCTATAATACGGCTTTGCAGTAAGTGCAAATAGTGTTGGCTATAAAACAGAAGGGCCCAATTCATAAAAGAAATGCACAAGGGAATTTTGCATACAGTAAACGAAAAAAATGTCTGAAAGAAGCTTAAGAGGGTGTGTGCACTTGTGGGAGAGAGTGAAAGAGAGAGAGAGATTGTATGTGTCCATGTGCTTATGTATGTGTGTGTGCGTGCTTTATTGCCCACCTTGCAAGGTCTGTGTGATTTCTAGTTTAGGGGATTGAAATACACAGAAGGATAGGCAAACCTGAAGAGAATTATCCTGGTTTGGGTGCAGAAATTTGAAGTACCTGCTTTGGGTTAAAAACAACAACAAAAAAAAAACTCTTGGGAAACTCGTACCCTGTGAAAGAGAGGTTTTTTATGTTTGTGGTTATTCATTCATTCAACCAATGTTTATTTATTGAGTGTCTTCAGTGTGTTAAGTCTATCCAAGAAGCAGAAGTAATAGCACCGAACATAGAGCACCGATATTCACGAATATTCAGTCTGGCCAAAAATAAAAAGAGTGTTGGCCACATACTTAGCCTGGGAAGAACTGCAGGGAGTTAGGACAGGAGGACTAGCAATCTGGAGGTCAGGTGGGCCTCTTGGAGGAAGTGGCATTCAAGCTGAGAACTGAAGTGGGAGATTGGTGAACGAGATGGTCATGAGACATGGGGAAGAGCTGCAGCTTAGGAAATGGTATGTCGGACCCTCCAGCTACATCTGTGGGCACAGCAAAGTGCTGAGACTTCCAAAAACCTCAACCGATGCCACAAGCACATTTACAGAAGGAAAAGAAACCATTCGACTGGACTCGATCCTGCAACTCAGCTCTAACGGGAGAGATGTTCTCAGTCCTGGGTCTCTTACTTTAAAGGCACAGGATGTGGAAGATGAGAGAGGATCACGTTTTTCCCCACCCTTCTGGGTTCAGGTGCAGCCAGTGGACATGCTCTGCTCGATAAACATGTTCAATAAACATGAAAAGAAGTTTCAAGAAGTCTCAAGGCCCTCAGCTCTGCTGTGCTGTCCCGCCCCTCTGTCATAGGACTGGTTTAAATCCCATGTCGAGGCCCCTCACTCAGCCTGAATCCCAGAGTGGAGATGACACAGACAGCCCCACGGCCCTCCCCACCATGAGCGGATAGCCTGAGCAAGAAATTGGTCTTTGTCACTAAGCTGTGGTGGCTCTGGGTTTCTTGTCATCAGCTCAGCCAAGCCTGCCCCGTGATACAAGAACCAGTCAGCCATACACATGGAGAACGAGTCAGGTGGGAATGCTTAGCACCTCATGAGAACCCAGAGGATTAAAGGAGAGACTTTGGAGCCTAGAGGAGAAAGGATCCAAATGATTGGGAGGACTATTCTGATTCTGTGTAAAGATCTTTCCAAGCAGATTGACAAGTAGTCTTGGTCAAATGGCTTGTGAGGTCTCTTCAACCTTTGAGATTCAGTAATTTTGAATCGAGCTAAATCGAAAGCCAAATGTCACGAACCTCAAGGACCACCAGTGAACAGAACACGCAGCCCTATAGACTGGGTTGTTCAATTCATTTTGACTCAGTGTGGGTCAACATCATTCAACAAAAACTCTACTTATATCAAAGTGATATAAAATTATTTAAAACACACAACTTCTCCTCCTCCTTCTTCCCCCTCCCATCCTCTTCCTCCTCTTCTTCCTCCTTCTCTTCTCCTTCCTCCTTTTCCTTTCTCCCTCCTCCCTCTCTCAATTTTTAAAAGAATGAGAAGACCGTGACCCTCACAGGGTGAAAGGAACATTTAACTACTGTGCAGAATTTCCCAGAGAATAAAGTAGTCCCTAGGAGCCAGATAGACACGCCCAGGGTGCCCTGCAGCAGGAAGCCGGTTCTCTCAGCTGGAGCTGCACACAGCAAGCGTCTGTCTGGGCACTCGTCGGGGCATCCTAGTGAGTGATGTAGAGGCCGGGATCCACCCCTGGCCTGAGCGGTGAGGCTCCTGACTTTGCAGACAGGTCTGATGAGTGACTAGCAGGCTCGTGTGGCAGAAGATGATCCTTTACATTCTGTAAATGGTCTCCACTTCACAGCTGGGTGCAACCAACCTCCCTCCAAGTCCTGGGAACTCCCAAGACTCTGCACCTAAACTCACTCCCAAAGTGGAGCAAGTCGGTCCCCTCACTCCCAGGAGAGCTTCTGCATGCAGCAAATCCCCACAGCTCTGCTATGGAGCACATCCTACCCGAGCAGAGGCAGGACTAGACATGGCGGCTGACATCAGGCCAGGTGGCGTGACCTCATGAGATCCTTGTGAGGACCATCGCGTCCCCATTTCACAAATGAGGGAACTGACTCTCAGAGAACTCAAGGAATTTTCCCAAAATCATACAGCCAGTAAGAGGGAAGCCAGAATTCCACCAGGTATGTTCTTTACACATTTGCCTTCTCCTTTATCTCCCCTTCCTCACTGGTGTTCACACTCTCTTGCTGCACAAATCCACCTGCTTCTCAACCCTGCTTTTCTCTCTGCAGACTGGCTTCCTCAGCTGGCCTCTCAGTTCCTGCCCCTGTAACTTCACTGACACTTGGCTCTAGCATGTAGTGGCCTAGTTCTGGCCCAATTCTGGCCAACACCCCACATGAGCTCACAGCACAGTTCCCAATAGTGAGCAGAGTTGGTATCTCCACATAGTAACCCCAGATTCTAGCAGACAGTATCTGGTTGGCCCAAAGGAATAAGGTCATCAGGCAGGGATGGGAATGGATGCTTCTAGAAGACAGCGGGAATAGACAGATGACTCTGTACAGCCCCAGTACATATCTAAGGACTGGATCTGATGGCTCCAGTCAGGAGGGCACTTGTGACTTATTTTGCCCCCTCTACACCACCCTTTGCTCTTTCATCCATTCAATAAATATTTGCTGAGCATCTGCTATGAGCTAGGCTATGCTAGTCGCTGGATATAAAGTGGAAAACAAGAAAGGCAGTCCCCGCCTGAGTGGAGCTTCTGTTCCTAGTGGGCAGACAAACCTTAAATCAGTAAATAAATGACTACGAGAGCTATCACTACACAGTGTCATGAGTTCTGTTAGGCAGTTAGTTAGATATGAGCAGGGTGGATGATGGATGCCATTAGGCTATTGTAGATTCATCTGGCCAGTCTGACCTGGGCTATAATGGGAATTAGGCTAATTAAGACTCTGTAGGTGGGTTGTTATTAAGACCTTGCCAGTGAGTTTTTTCAAGACCTTGAAGGTGGGCTATTTTGAGAACAGAGCTAATTAAGACCCTGGGAGACTTCCAAGAAGCACAGATACTCCTCAAAGTTGTGTATAAAACCCAAAACCATGCCTTCCATGGGAGCCTGCCATCACTGGGATGGGGCTTGGTTTGCTGTGCAGGCTGTTAATAATTTTTTTTTTCTTTTGGCGAAAGTTTTAATGCTCTTTTCAATTATTTTGGCAGCTACCTTGAGCCACCACGACACTCTTACAGGTCTCCAAATAAAATGAACAGGTAATAGGTGGGTGAGTGACTGAGGGTGGGTGGAGAAGGGAAATGACCAGTCTCCCACAGAAGAGGTTGTCAGTAAGGTTTCCTGCAGGAGTTACCATCTCAGCTGAGACCTGCACTGGCCCCTGGAGGCTGCCCTGCCAAAAGGCTAGAAAGGAAAGACCCGGTTGTCTATGACAGACACAGAGGCTGCCAGCAGGGCCAGAGTGGACATCTGATAGGAGAGGACTTCCTGGACCTGCCACCAAAAGGAGGGTTCTCTTCCATCCCAGGAGTCTCTGTCTCAATGTCTCACTTGAATTTTTCAATGCATTTATCACAATGTGCAATTATGTTACTGTTACTCTCTTTTTTAGTGTCTGTGTCCTCAAAGTTTTTCTAAACTCCACAAAGCCAGTGGTCATCTCCATCTTGCTCTCCATGACACCCTCTGCCTGGAAAGACACACAAAATGAAAGAATGAGAAAATGAATCAGAGAGAGAAGCACAAGCCACTGGAAAGGGATGCTATTTAGGCATGGGTGTGAATATCACCAGGTGTAGCCCAGGCAAATGTTTTGGGGCAGGAGCTGGGCCCATGATGGCCTCTTTCCTCCCTCCCTGTGTTGTGCATTACCCAGAGCTAAAGCAGTGTTGACATGGTGCATCAAATGTTTCATGGGAAACAGCGTCTTGTTATTGTGCCTGTATATATTTTGCTCCAGGTAGAAGTACTCATCCAAGATCACACCCAGCACATGCTGCTCTGGCTGTGCCTGCGTGGGTAGAAACCAGAAATAAACAACTGGCAAGTTCCAAAGAGAGTTTAATGGTCCCCTAGCCCCCTATGGTCCTACGATCCTAGAATTGGAGCATTCATTCTCTTCTTATACATGGTGGTATCTGGAAGGCTGTGCTTTGCTTCACCTTCTATGGAGTACACTTCTTGGCCCCAAAAGCCTGGAAAATAACAACACCTGTGTTAAAATGGCTAGGAAATCTTGGCAGGAAAAAGCCTCACCTTTGTGATTAAAGAAAATATTGTAAAGCTATATACCCAAATCATGTGTCCCAGAGAGCATAACATAAGAAAGCTAAACGCATACTACCACAATAGCTGGGAAAAGGACCAGCAACATGATTCACTTCACACCATAACTAAAATAAACTTTTTAAGTTTTAAAGAATTACATGCTCAAAGGAGAACTAGAAAAACATTGCTGAATATTTGCATAACCAAGAGTGTGGAAATTCTTATTAACCGCATTTAGCCACAAAACTGAGGAGGAAAACCATAAGAGAAAATACTGATATAATCTACACAGAAAAGTTTTAAGATTTTGGATATCAAATACAAGAATAAGATTAAAGAATAAGCCTCAAACCAGGACCAAATATATTTAACATAGATTAAGAAAAACAATTAGTAAATTTAACATAAAAACATCTTTTACAAATAAAGGAAAAGGTGTTGCCCCCACTCTTAGAAAATGAACAAATAATGTGAACAGGCAATTCACAAAGGGAGAAATGTAAATGACCAGTGATCATTCAGAAAGAAATCTACTTATCAAGTAATTAAAGGAATAATAATTAACAAAACAATGAGATGTTGCATTTCAGCTATTCAAATTTGTGATTATGAGAATGAGGCACTGGGCTTGGCCTTGATAATTTTTGCTTAAACCCTAATTTTTTTTATTTTTTATTTTTAATTTTTAGAGACAGTATCTCACTTTATAGCCCTCGATAGAGTGCCATGGCATCAGAGCTCATAGCAACCTCCACTCCTGGGCTTAGGTGATTCTCTTGCCTCAGCCTCCAGAGTAGCTGGGACTACAGGCGCCCACCACAACGCCCAGCTATTTTTTTGTCATTGTTCTTTTGTTGTTGTTGTTGCTATTGTTACTGTTGCTGCAATTTGGCTGGGGCCAGGTTCGAACCCTCAGTATAAGGGGGCAGTGCCTTACCCACTGAGCCACAGGTGCCACCCTTAAACCCTAATTTTTATGTCCAGGCCTACAGTAGACAGAATAACAGCTTCCTGAAGATGCTTATGCTCTAATCTCCCATGAATATGTTACCTTATATGGCCAAAGAGAATTAAAGTATAAGATGAAATTAAATTTCCTAATCAGCTGACTTTAAAATAAGGAGATTACATTGGATCACCTAGGTGGACTAAATGTAATCCCAAGGTTCTTCCAAGTGGTAGAGGGAGGCAGAAGAGTCAGTGCCAAACTGATGCGACATGAGAAGGACTGCTCCAGCCATGTTGGCTTTGAAATCAAAGGAAAGGGCCATGGGCCAAGGAATGCAGGCAGCCTCTAGGAGCTGGAAAAGGCAGAGAGAGCCTCCTACGGCCTCTGAAAGGAACACAGCCCTGCCTCACCTTGATTTAGCCCAGTGAGACCCATTTCAGATATCAGCCCTCCTGAACTAGAGTGTAATAAATTTACATTGTTTTAAGGTACTAAAGTTGTAGTAATTTGTTACAGCAGCCATAGAAAGCTAATACAATATTCTTTTCTTCCCCAAAATGATCTTCTTGCAATTTATCCTACAAGGAACATTCAGAAAAGTAACCAAAGATTTGTGTGTGTGTGTGTGTGTGTGTATACACACAAATATCATATTTATAAATGGCATGCTATATAATAGGGAAACTTGGAAACCAATCTTATGGCACCTCTATAAAATGGCTGAAAATTTATGTATACCTACAACATGGAATACTATGCAGCCTTTAAAATCGTTTTGACAAAGACAATTTCTTTCCATGGGAAAGCATTTCGGATATGTTGGCTTAAAAGCAGGCTACAAAATAATATAAACGGTAGCATGCAATCTTTGAAATACTGTATATATCTCAAAGAGACACTGTATGTGTCTTTAACCCATCTATTATACTAAAATATTAACCACGGACACTGGGTAGTAGGATTATAAATGATTTTATTTTGTGTGTGTGTGATTGTCTATATTTTTTAAGTATCCAGCCTGAAGCTTGTATTAATATTACCTAAGCAATTTTGAAAAAAAGTTTTATGAAAATATGTTATAGCACATTCACATAATGAAAAAGCAGGCCACAAATTGTAGAAAGATATTTAATGGCATTGGAAACTATTGCTGATGTTGGAAACTATTAATGATATATTGCTATTAATGATATATTGTTTCCATGATGGTAAATACATAATGATTCATATCATGTTAATGTATATACATATGCACAGGAAAAAAAAGATTAACTGGAAACACACTAAAATGCTTACAGAGGTGGGATTGAGAGGCTTTTATTGTCTGTACAGGTGTCCTGTAATTAGAAGCCCATGGGTCATTTGTATTGTTGTCAATATTTAGGAATGCACCCAACGCAGTCTTCTGGGTGTAAGGGGTGCAGTGACCAGCAGTGGGTCACAGCTACAAGCTCAGTGAAGTCCTTATTGTCTCCCAGGTAGGCACATGTCACCCACAGGCACCAGGTACACCAGTCTAGGGGAGTGGGTCAGAGGGCACAGATGACGGCTCAGCAGCGTACCACCTTAGATTTGAAAGAAGCATCTCCCTCCCCTTCCACTTGCCACCTCCTACAGGCTGTTGTTTTTTCTCTCCCCATCTTTTGTGTCCTTGTGTGGTTACATCTGTTTGTATCTCCATGAACAGTTTTTAGGTGGATTTGAAGGAGAAAAGCCAAATGTGCATGTTCAATCCACTCTCCTTAACCAGAAGTCCAAGTTCTGGGTTCTTTATGGATATTGACTTTATTAAATTTCACAATGACAACAAGGAGTTTATAGGAATTATTATCATCCCATTTATTGGTGAGAAAAATGGAGTCACAGAAGAGTTATATAATTTACTGATCCCTCATCTGGAGGATCCTAGCCTTAAGTCACAGAGGATTCTAAGAGAAAGGTCTTGTGTGGCAATTACAAGTGTGTAGGGAGGAAAACAGGTGGAGAGGAGATGCTAGGCCAGGGACTGGCTTGTGTGTGAGCAGCATGGCCATGTGGGGAACCCCATGGAGACTACAGTGTGCGATTCTAGATTCTGTAGAAGGATTAATAGCACCTGTTTTTTTGCACCAGGGTGAATTTGGATTTTAAGATGCACTGGATGCTTTCAACATACACTTCCCTTCTGTATCAAAGCTACTATCATCATTCCTCCTGGCACTGAGGGTTTGGGCTTAGGGAGTTGTCTTTTGTGAATGGTCTCCAGCCCCTACCCCAGGCCAGGCAGAGATCCAGGAAATCTCTCTCAGCTAAGAAGACAGATGGGGAACCAACCTGTGGCCGAGCTGAAAGTGGGTTGTGCATGAGGGACACACAGCAGTAATGAGATTTTTACACCCTGCTTCCTGCTCATCACACAGAAATCCCAAGCTCACTTGAACCCATGATCATCAGACCACACTTGGGGGCCTTTTGTAGGTTCCCAAGAATGCAGGGTGGAGTCTTCCTAATTGAATAGCAAGTCCAATGGTGGGGCCAGGTGGCCACGGGCCTCTGGTGCTTATCCACCATCTCCCAGAGAAGCCAAGGCCATCTGATGCTCAGGGGTTGACATGATAATCAGGTGCCAGAGGGATTTGGCAGTCCTTATGCAAACACTGAGACGTGCCAAGATCATTTGGCACGAGCTACCTTTCAGGCCAGCCTAGAGACCAAACAAGTAACCGGGCGCAACCAGAGCCTCCTCTTCAGGTTTGAACATTTCCAGAGGGTCCAGTTTTCAAGTCAGAAGTGGAACTCCATGTGGGACTGCCAACTGTCCTGCTTCCCATCCCCAGCCCCATCCACTGTCACCTGGGCAAGTAGCTGTAAACCTCTCTCAGGCCTCTTAGCACCTCCCGCTCAGTGCTGGGTGGTACTTCAGAGACAGACTTCCCCCTAATCTGGAGAGGCCTGGGCCCCCTGGTAGGATGTGGACAGAAGCTAGGTTCGGTCCTCCTTATCCTGAACACTAGTGGCAGGAAGGCCACCCATAGGTACCAACAGGCAAAGAAGGCTTCATCTCACCTGGGCTTAAGGAATGTCCTGCAAAGTGCGTGATCCTGAAAGTGAGCACCCACTCCAGGGTTCCTAAGCTTAGAGGCCGTGTTCCTTCACAACTCTCTCTTCTCAGCACATCATGGAAATTCCAATAAGCAGAAACAGAGGTTCTAAATCCTCCAAACTCTTTCTGGGGCTGCAGTATTCCAAGTCAACTCATGTGCCCATAGCTGAGCCTCAACATCCTTGATATGGAGCATCGAGTAGCCACATGTGATATGGTCTCAGTCTTGGGGAGAAGCCCTCACACAATGTGCCTTTGGGGAAAGGCAGTGCTGAAGATGCCCAAATTCTTTAAATCTCAGTTTCCATGCATTAATCTCCATGCCCCATCTGCAATCCAGAAATTCTAAATAGGTCAGAATTGCCTTCTCTGTGTCCCTAAAAAGAGATTCAGTTTCAAGAAATCAAGTAGGGAACTTAAAGAAATATTTTGGGATTTCAGAGTATAGGTCTTAACTTCCATAGACAGTCTTATAAAAGTACTTGGTTAGAACAAATGGAAAGAAGAATAAAACTATGTAGAATCTTAGTGCACTAGCAATGCACTAAGCACCACCCCAGAACATTCTGCTGGTTTAAAAGGTATCCCTCCTCCCCAGTCTCCACTTAGCAAACTCCTATTCATCCTTTAAAACCCAAATTCACATGTTTCTCATTTGTAGAATATTTGCTGACCATATTTTCCCTTTTCATCTCCAGAAACCATTAAGTGCCTTTTATCTCATGTAGTTCACGTAGCTCTTAGTCCATAATCCCTGTCCTATAACCTACGTGTTATAATCCTAATCTATATTTTAATCTGCTAGATTAGAAATGAAAAAAACCACAGCTATAAATAATAATAATTCACATCTTTCAAACTTGCAAAGGCAGGAACTGAGTCTTAGGCAGTTTATTGTGGTATGAAAAAGTATTGGGAATTCAAATGCTGCCCCAGTGAAGGATTCCAAGACTCCCTCAGCAGCAAGAAAATCTGCAGATGAGTGAGTTAGACTTCTCTCCTCACCACCCATGGCCCATTATGGATAATAACCTAATTCTCCCTCTTAGGCTATAGAAAAATCAAAACGGAATGAAATCAAAATTCTTTGTAGTCTCTCACAATGATGGGTAAAGAAGCATACCTGTATTCTCTCTTGGCAAATGGGCTTTGAGAACCCTTGTATCTTGTGCAGACTGTTGTGTGGCATATGCCCCAACTGTAGCCAGGTCAATCCATCATTGACCCCAGGCAGGGAGACCCAACCTCGGGCTCTTGGGAGACGTGAGAAAGCATAGGCTCTAGAGCCAGAATCCCTGGGTCCAAATCCTGGCTCTACCACTCCCCAGCTGTGTGATCTCAGGTAAATTACTGGACATCTCAAAGCCTCAATGTTCTTATCTATGAAATGGGAACAGTGCCAAATTTGGAGAATTATTTTAAGAAATAACCAAGATAAAGTATAAAGTGGCCTTAGAACACTTACTGGCTTATAGTGGGAGCTTAACATGGCTAGTTATTTTTATTTTTGTTCTTTCTATTATCAAAAGGATCAGTATAAATCGTGCCCTCTCTCTTCCTCAAGTGTTTAGAGCAAAGTGAGAAAACTTTGTAGGACCCCCAAAAGGTTTGCTCTTCTGTGTGTCTTCCCAGGCTCTCTGCTGTTTCTTTCCTGTTGCAGTCAGCCTGATTAGGGAGGAAAGGGAGGAGCACAGGGCCCCACATACAGACACCTCCACCTCTGTTATTCATAGAACTTTACCATCTCCCTTCCCCCTGGGGTTGGAGGGGGCTGCAAGATAGACACAACTTAGGTAAGAAAGAAAGCCCTTTGGATTGATAAGTCAGGTGTTCTGAAATACACCAAGCCTGGGTAGAATAAAAAATAATTGCGGGGGGGGGCAGAGCAAGATGGCAGCCGAGTAACAGCTTCCTTGCGGCTGGGCACGGTGAGACTGGGGAGAGAGGACCTCAGGCATCTCTGGCAGGCGGGATCTACCCAGGAACTTCCCCTTGGGGACAGAGGGAGACAGTGTGAGGCTTCTGGACACCCTGAGGAAGGCAAAAGCGGCGGCGACTGGGCAAGTGGTTGCATCTGTTCACTCGGTCTGATCCTGTCGGCAGCTGTGGGTGGGGCAACAGTGGGACTGCACGCTGGAAAGGCCTTGCCTGTGAGCTGTTTGGGTTTCTTTTGGACTTGGCACTCAGTTGAACTGCCTTGGGAGAACTTGGGCAGGAGTGTGGGGGTTTTTGAGTGTTGCCTGGGGCCCCAGACTAGGCCACTGAGCCAGAAA
>CAUYRH010153796.1:0-25884 GCA_963574655.1 Perodicticus potto | reverse complement strand
ATTCACAGATTTCATCCTGATGGTTGGCGGTCCATACTATGCCCAGTTCTCTCAGGACAAGACCAAACACTCTGTGCTGTGCAGGGGGCAGAACTTCAGGCTGCCATGCAAGGGGGAAAGGGTGGATTGGGAGTTTGGACTTGTGGGGGAAAATATCTGTTCAATTTTATGCCTGGCGGGTGGTGTCTAGGTTCATAAGTGGGACCTCCCTGGCAAAAGAGACCTGGAGTTTAGCAGCTCTCTCCAGCGAGGTAAAATGAGAGGGTTTTTGTTCCCTGCTCATTCACAGATAGCCTGTGGCAGGCCCCCTGCTTGGGGGAGGGGGTCTCCCCTCCTCTAGTCAATAGGCTTTGTACCTGTAATTTGCTTTCTTGAATGCTCTTCCTTGGAGTTACAGCTTGCCGAACTTCTTTCTTGGCTCAGCTCCCCATCTTTGGCTTCATAGAGTCCAATTCTGTCCAGTTTTTCTTCCTCTGCTCAGGAACTTCTGCTGAGGGGTGCTTTCAGTCAACCATCTTCTTTCCCCAGTCTGTTCTTGTCTCTGTCTGCAAAGTCTCCTCCTTTAAACCCTAGGGAAGAAAAGCACCTTCAGGGGGCTGTTATTCTTCCACCAGCCAGGAATGATGCTCTGTGAGGTCCCATGAGAGAGCTGTGAAGCTGGGATTCACTCTCAGAGTGTCTAGGCGCCACTGTCCTCATTTGTTCCATTTTTTTTTTTTTTTTTTTTTGTGAGACGGAGTCTCAAGCTCTCACCCTGGATAGAGTGCCGTGGTGTCACAGCTCACAGCAACCTCAAACTCTTGGGTTTAAGTGATCCTCTTGCCTCAGCCTCCTAAGTAGCTGAGATTACAGGTGCCTGCCACAACACCCAGATATTTTTTTTGGTTATAGTTTTCGTCGTTTGGCAGGCCCAGGCTGGATTCCAACCCGCCAGCTCTGGGGTATGTGGCTGGCGCCTTAGCCGCTTGAGGTACAGGTGCTGAGCCTCCTCATTTGTTCTTATACTGTGCTGCCTCAGAGAGAACCTTCCTCGCTCTGCTGCCCTGCTCCGCAACCTCTTCACAGTGCCCACCCATATCACTCTACACCTGCCTAAGGTCAGAGCCTGGAATGCCTGGGCCACTGGGGGCTGCCCAGGGCCAGAACTTGTGGTACCTTTAAGACTGACCTGGACCCAGTAGGAAGATGAGTGGCCCTGCCCCATGCCTGTCTGGCAAAGATCCACCTTTCTCCACCCATTCTCCCCCTTCACAAAGTCAACAAGAAGAAGCTGCCTATTGGTCTGCTTTGCAGTTCAGAGGGGCAGATCAGGATCCGATTACAGCTCCCAAAACAAACCAAAGCACTATAGGGCCCTTTCTTCTTTTGTTTTCTACACACTAAACTTGGGGTTTTAGGTTAATCTTAAGTGTCACTACAGCTAGAGTGCTAAGGAGGATAATATAGAGCCCCCACCTCACCCCAAACTCCACCCTTTCCTTCCGGGAGGACTGCCAAGTCCCAGCTACAGATCCCTCCCACTTTGGAACTACAAAGGAGTCAGCCCAGAGAGCAGCTCTGCACTCATCACATCACACCAGCACTGAGCCACAGCACACAAAGGTGGGCACGAGACCAGGTTCCTGAGAGGTCAGGTGAGTGCCAGAGTGAGGGCCAGCTGGGCCAGAGTCCCCTTACGCTGCATAGTTTCTGACCCCAACATTCCCAAAGTGGAGGCCAGCTCCTCCGGCTGGGTCCCTCTCTCTGGCCTCTGATATCCCTGCTTTTTTCCAATCGATATCCCATTTCGGTACAGCTCTAGCCTGGCTTGAATCTTCCTCCCCCTCCTGCTAAGTCATCAGAGTTTTGCTCATTCACATACCATACTCTGGCCCCCAAAACAAATTCAGCTGCTCAATTGGTCATGTTTGTTCCGGAGCCAAGATATAGTTGTAACTGAGAGAGTAGGATCACAGCCTGTTTGTCATGGGAGTTTCCGCATGTGAAGGGCCTGTGGGGCTCAAGAAGGGGAACCAAGGGTAGAGGAGCCCATCGGGTGGGGGCTGGCACTGCAGTGGAAGTAGTAAGAGAAAGCTTGTTAGTAGGAGGGAGTTAGGACCTGTAGGCTCTAGAGTTTTCTTCATTGCAGGCTGGAATCTTCTGGAGAGCTTCAAAAACCTGGATATGTGGGCCCAGCCCCAGAGAGGATTTTTTTTTTTTTTGGAGATAGAGTCTCACTATGTCACTCTCAGTAGAGTGCTGTGGCATCAGAGCTCACAGCAACCTCAAACTCTTCGGTTCAAGCAATTCTCTTGCCTCAGCCTCCTGAGTAGCTGGGACTACAGGCGCCTGCCATAACCCCCGGCTATTTTTTTTTGGTTGCAGTTGTCATTGTTGTTTAGCAGGCCCGGGCCAGGCTTAAACCCGCCAGCCTCGGTGTATGTGGCCAGGGCCCTACTCACTGAGCTATGGGCCCCGAGCCCCCAGACAGGATTTTAATTGGTCTGGGATACAGCCTGAGCACAGGAGTTCTGAAAATCTATGCAAGGTAAATCAAAGGTGTAGCCAAAGCTGCATGGCACTGTACTAGAGTCCCCACTCTTCCACACACTAACTTTGTAAGCTCAGGCAAGTTGCTCAACCTCTCCAAACCTCAGTGTCTTCATCTTAAAGCACAACTCAGCAAATGGTATTGTTGTGATGCTATTAGGGGCTCTGGCCTCTGACACAGCAGCATGGAGCTGGTCCAGGACACTTGCCGCCCACCACTAAAGTATGTGAAGGGGGTCCCACTCATCAAGTACTTTGCAGAGACACTCGGGCCACTGCAGAGCTTCCAGGCCCTGCCTGATGACCTGCTGATCAGCACCTATCCCAAGTCAGGTAAATGAGGAGGGCAACACACCCTCTCATGGGCTGCTGTCCCCACATCCTCAGCCCCTGCTTACTTCCCGTTCCCATCTCTCCCCACTTCTAGGCACCACTTGGGTGAGCCAGATACTGGACATGATCTACCAGGATGGCAACCTAGAGAAGTGTCACCGGGCCCCCATCTACATCCGGGTGCCCTTCCTTGAGTTCAAAGCCCCAGGGCTTCCCTCAGGTTTGTAGTGGGGTGCTGCAGGTGAGTAGAGTGGATGGAGGGAGGTCTGGACTCCAGCTCACCAAACATTTCCCCACCCATGTCTTAGGTTGGGAAACTCTGAAAGAATCACCAGCTCCACGGCTCATCAAGACGCACTTGCCCCTGGCCCTGCTCCCCCAGACTCTACTGGATCAGAAGACCAAGGTAAGTGGCAGGGGAAACCACAGGGAGGTTCTTGGGGACATCTAGCTTTAGTCCTGTTCTTCTGGGAAGGTCTCTTGAGCCATTTCTCATCTTAAGGGGGAGATTATTTGCTTTTTGCTCTTGTGGGGATCAAACAAGGAAAGAGAGGCTGTTCAGTGCAGACCTGAAGAAGGTGGAGTCCAAGTACTCACAAGCCCTCAGGGGAGGGAGCTGGTGGGAACCTGGCATGTCTTGATCTAAATCTGTATGTGATGGCATTAACAGATTAATGTAAAATACAGCTCCAGGAACCAACCAGAGCTCTGAAATCAGAGCAGTGTTCAAATCCCAGCCCACTCTTACCTGTCAAGCAAGTCAGTCTCTAAGCCTCAGTTTCTTCCTTTGCCAGACACAGGGATGCTATCTAGGGTGACAGGAAGGCAGGATGGGGAGCCCAGGCCTGGTGTGGGGTGTGCTGTGTGGTGATGGTGCTGGGGTTGGGGTGATCTGCCCCTGCAGGTGGTCTACATTGCCCGAAATGCAAAGGACGTGGCTGTCTCTTATTATCACTTCTACTGCATGGCCAAAGTGCACCCTGATCCTGGCACCTGGGACAGCTTCCTGGAGAAGTTCATGGCTGGGGAAGGTGGGCCCAACTCAAGGAAGGAGGGGGGTGGAGCTGAGGAACAGCAGCTAAGACTAACACCAAGCCCTGTGTTGGTGCCCCTGCCCCTTCTCCAGTTTGCTATGGGTCCTGGTACCAGCACGTGCGGGAGTGGTGGGAGCTCAGGCACACCTACCCTATCCTCTACCTCTTCTATGAAGACATGAAGGAGGTGAGACCACCTGTTCCACTTCGCTCCATGCCACACCTGGGTGGCAGGAACTTCACAGGGGCTTGCCAAGGTTCTCTCAGCCCCTGAGAGATGGACAGTATGGCAGTCTGTCCACACCAATCCTGGACCCTGCCCTGCCTTCCCACAGCTGCAATGCCAGGTATTCTGTATAGCTCTTATCTCTTAGCACCTGAGTCATCAACACGTGCAGTCATGATCGGCAGTTCACTGCCCCCCATTCTCCCTGCCAAAGCATTTCCCAAGCCCTGGGACCAGTTAGGAAAGAACACTGTGCTTGTCCTTACCCACAGGAAGCGAACGCAGTTTATTACAGGGTATCAGGGCAGAGGGCAATTGATTTTGCCCCAAGGAAAGAGGACGAGTGAGGCAAAGAGCTGGCTCAGAGGTTTCTAGTGGAAGTATCCAGATCTTTTCTGATGTTAGAGAGGGAATCTCTCTTTTGTTTGCTCAGTGAACAATCCAAACTCCACTGACAAACTCTCTGTTGCTCCAGAACCCCAAAAGGGAGATTCAGAAGATTCTGGAGTTTGTAGGGCGCTCCCTGCCAGAAAAGATCGTGGACCATATAGTCCACCACACATCTTTTGAGAAGATGAAGAAGAACCCCATGACCAACTACACCACTGTCTCCTCTGACCTCATGGACCACGGTGTTTCCCCCTTCATGAGGAAAGGTGGGTGCCCAGCCAGGATAGGTGTTCAGGGAAGGTGGGAACAGCAGCCAGAGCATGCCCTGAGCCACGGGGCTTCCTTTGCGGTGGGACTTCAGTCCTCTCCCTCCTCCACAAGGCATGGCTGGGGACTGGAAAACCCTCTTCACTGTGGCCCAGAATGAGCAATTTGATGCTGACTATGCCCAGAAGATGGCTGGCTGCGACCTCAGCTTCCGCTCGTAGCTATGAGTGGTGTTCAGTGGCAATCACTCCAGAGGTAGTGTGTGAAACAAGCCTGACCCATGAATAAAATATTCTGACATCAAGAATAAAATACAATTTGTGTTCAATGCAGGGCTCCAATGAAAGCTCAGAGGAAACTTGAGCTGAAAGAGTAAATGCACATTGAGACCAACTAGGGCTAGCTCCCCCTGCAGCCTCCAGCTTTCCAATTTACTGCTTGGGGAAAGGAAGAACATCTGGAGAAGTAAAAAATCCAGGAGACACAGCCAAGGGGGGAAAGTATTTATTTGATCACAGAACACCTTTGTTGTTTTCCCCCATGAGGGTGGTGGGAGATGGCAAGTCTGCCAGCCAGCTTCACTTTTTCTTGGGCTCCTTACAAGCCACCACGTATCTCTGGGCCACATTGAGAGGAGGCGAGTAACCATCTGCATAGGAGGTATCTTCAAACAGGACCGAGTAGTCATCCTGGGGCTGTAGCAGAGATAGACAAGAGGACTGGTCAGAGGCTCCAGGCCAGGCCAGCCTCCCCCACCCTCATGGGGTTGGATGTTAGGACGTCATTGGAGTTAGGATGTCTTGCTCCCATCCCTGCTCTTTTCTCAGCAACAAGGGACCAAGGACAGGGACTAAAGAACAGAAAGGAAGGAGACTCACTCCCTACAGTTGGGCCACAACTGCAGGGTCTGGTGCCATTTGGGCACCTGTGTTAAGAGGATTGAGGCCAACCCAGTGGGCAGCAGGCAGGAATCCTTCCCTCAGGTAACATGTGCCCAGGAGTCAGGAGATTTGGGTGCAAGCTTCCCATCTCAGGACTCATATCCTCTACTGACTGCAGAGGTGAGGTGAGGTGAGGTGAGGCTGGAGGGGCAGTAGGCCACTTGGTCAAGGCTTGCTAAGGCTCCTGGGGCTGGCAAGGGGAGGATGGCCAGCACCACCTTAAGAGGACAGGGGTGAACAGGAGTGCAGAGCAGACTCTGGAAAGCAGAAGGGGGAGGGCAGGTCCTTTTAGCTGAGGTGAGCAGAAAGACCAAAGACTTTGAAGGATTCCTCCTGACCTGCCTGGTCAGCCTGGTCCTGGCATCATGACAGCCCATCCCGTAGAGGCTGCCTTACCCGTTGTGGGGGTGCATGGATCAGAGCACGGTAGAAGCAAGTGGTCTGGGGATACAGGGCCAGCACCAGCTGCTCCTTCTGGAATAAAGCCTCAGGGTCTGTTTCAGGGTTAGCCTTCCACTGGGGCAGTGGGATGATCCGCCGCCGGCTCAGGGTGTGTCTCCTGGGGCAGAGGGAGCTTCTATGTCAATCCATGGCCGGGTTGAGAGGCTCCCAATAGTTTGGATGCCCCAGGCTTACACTGTACCAGGCTTCCACTGCCCTCCCCTGGCCCAGATACTCACTCTTTGCCTTCCTCATCAATGTCATCTACCTCATACCTGGGGATAAGGAAAATACAGTGTAGGAGTGAAGAGGAAGAGCCAGGGCATCATTCACACCTATCCCTGCCCACAGCACCCTTTGGGGAACTTCAGTCCCATTAAAAGAAAAGTGACTAAAGTAGTTATGGTGATGAGAGCAGCCTGGGAGCTGATGTCCACTCACTTGTTGGTGGCATGGCTGTAACTGACCACCTCGGCCAGGATCCACTGCTCATCCCCATCCACAGCCTTTACCCGGGCAGCCACCTTGTCTCCAGGTTTGGCCACATAGTCCCCTGAGGCTGGAATGGCCCCACAGAGGGGTGGGGGCCTGTGAGTGGAACAGACAGTCAGTCCCAGCCCTCTCCCGAGCCCTTCCCCTGCAGCTTCTGCCCTCACTTGTCACCAGGCTTCCCAATCCACAGGGGCAGGGTCATGGCTGACTGCTGAAGCAAGGTCATCAGCACACCCCTGCGCATGGTCTTCCTGGGGGGTTCCGAGTCATTGTACAGGCCTGCAATCTTGGCAGCTGTGGGAAGGAAATGAAGCCCTGAGGCACTAGGGACAGGTGCCTGCCCCCCACACCTAATCCTGTGCCCAACTGTCACCTATAGACCTTTGACCTCCCAGGCCTGGCTAGACACACCCACCTGATTTCAAATAAGGCCAAAGTGGCCAGTGAGGACATTCTGATGAGTGAGGGGTCTATCCACCACGGGTGTGTAACAAGAACAAGAGGAAAGTGGGAAAGCCAAGGAAATGGCAGTCTGCAGGGGCTAGAAGGCTAGATGTAAGACACACACGGTGTGGCTCAGTAAGAAATGGGGGTAGGTGGTGGCAAGAAGGAGGCAGCAAAGGGTCCAGGCCACAGAGGGGCAAAGGTGGAAACATCTTGGGACCTCCCTGCCTTCCAGGTCTGGGAGTGATCTGCATTCCCTCCTCAGTGCCAACTCCACTCTTCCAGAAACTCCATGGGATGACTCCACCAGGCTGCAGCTACAGGCTCCCCAGGGAGGAAGTGACTGCTGCTCTGAGGAATCTCTGTTGGACTCTCCAACTCACCAATCCGCCTCTCTTCCAAGAGAGACTTGATTTCAGCGATCTTATCTAGGGCCTTCCGAAGGATGCTGAGGGTAGGAAGAAGGGAGAGTAAGGTCTGTGGAAGCACACAACATAGACTTCCCTTTCTAGTTTTAGCAGGCTGGGTAATCTAGACCAACCCTACTGCTGAAAATTAGAAACCCTCAGTATGTATTTTGCTCTTAAAAGCATAAAAAATAAGACAGTAGGGAGTGGCAGGCCAAAAACTCTTAAGAGCAAGCAGGATCCCAGAGAATGGGCAGACTAAGCGGCCTTTGACAAACCCTAGACTGCTGCTCAGTTCTGGCAGCTTCTCATAACCTCTTGAGAACAAAGGGTCAAACTGAGGGTCTGTTCAAGATGGGACATGTAAAAAGAGAAACCCCCTGGCTCGGCACCTACAGCTCAGCAGCTAGGGCGCCAGCCACATACACAGGAGCTGGCAGGTTCGAACCCAGCCGGGGCCTGCCAAACAACAATGACAACTACAACCAAAAAATAGCCAGGCGTCATGGCGGGCGCCAGTAGCCCCAGCTATTTGGGAAGCTGAGGGAAGAGAATTGCTTTAGCCCAAGAGTTTGAGGTTGCTGTGAGCTGTGATACCACAGCACTCTGCTGAGGGCAACATAGTGAAACTCTCTCAAAAAAAACCCCAGAAACCCCCAGAGGTGGGGGAAGAGCCACTGGTTCAGAGCAGAACTGGGGTGGAGTGAAATCATCCCTGAGAGGCTAGACTGAAACCCTAGAATGTACCTGCAGTCACAGAAAACCTCTTGTATAATCAGTTTATGGGGGTTCCAGGGTGGCAGGGACCCAAACACAAAGCTTTGCTAGAGGCAAGTTTCTTTATTCTAGATCTTGAAGAATCTCCCCAAACAGTATTTCAACAGCAATAAGCAGCACAGACTCCACTTTGGATCATTTTTTTTTCTCAGTTCCCATGGGAACCCTAATACATTCCTCTAGCAAACCGTTAAGCAGGCATCCCTGAAAACAGAAGGAATAAAAGCCCAGAAGCCAATGGTAACTTTGAAAGTCTGATCACTGCTATTGGGCCTATTTGGATGGAGGATATAGTTTAATGTGGCAAGTCCTAAGTTGTAGTCTGTGATGTTTGTTTGTTTGTTTTTTTGAGACAGAGCCTCAAGCTGTTGCCCTGGGTAGAGTGCTGTGACATCACAACTCACAGCAACCTCAAACTCTTGGGCTCAAGCAATTCTCCTGCCTCCACCTCCCAAGTAGCTGGAACTACAGGTGCCTGCCACAACGCCTGGCTATATTTTTGCTTGCAGCCATCATTGTTGTCCACCCACCAGCTCCGGTGTATGTGGCTGGTGCCTTAGCCGCCTCAGGCACAGGCGCCGAGACATGTTTTTTTTTTTTTTTTTAATCATTTTATTATGTTTTAGAGAGTGGGGTTTTGCTCTGATGTCTAGGTTGAAGTATAGTGGCATCATCATAGCTCACTGCAGTCTCAAATTCCTGGGCTCAAGTAATCCTCCTATCTCAGACTCCGGAGTAGGTGGGACTATAGACACAGGCCACTGCACCTGGCCGCCTGTGACTTTGTTTTTTTTAAAGACAGATTCTCACTATATTGCCATCGGTAGAGTGCTGTGGTGTCACAGCTCATAGCAACCTCAAACTCTTGGGCTTAAGCAATTCTCTTGCCTCAGCCTCCCAAGTAACTGGGACTACATGTAGGTGCCCACCACAACACCCGGCTATTTTTCTGTTGCAGTTGTCATTGTTGCTTAGCGGGCTTGGGCTGGGTTCGAACCAGCCAATCTCAGTTCGAGGCTGGCGCCATAACCACTGTGCTACGGGGCGCTGAGCCCTTCTGTGACATTAATAGAGTCATTTTCAACCCTAGCTGGACATCAAAATTTCCTGGGGAACTTAAAAAAAATTGTTTCAGGCAAGAATTATAAAAAGATGCTGAAATTTAGTAGGTTTAACATAAATGACATATTTACATAGTCTCAAAGTTATCTTCCTACAAGATACTTATTGACTACACAATAGAAAACAGCAATAATTCAACATTGGAGAAACCTGGAAGACACCACTTTAACCAATGGGACATACATTATCTGTGCTTTTTAATATGATCTACATAGGACAATACTACTTCTGTGTTATTACTACCAAAAGTGAAAACCTGAATCTAACAGGGAGGAAATGTCACCCACACTGAAGAGGATTCAACAAAATAAACTGACTTGCAATCTTGAAAACATCAAGGTCATGAAAGGCCAAGGCAGACAGGGAGGGAACTGTTCCAGACTGAAGGAGACTGAGGAGGTAAGCTACTCAATGCAATGGTTGGCGCACTAGTAAAATGCTTGTTCCTTTTGCTATAAAGGCCAGAGCAAATAAGAATACAACCCACTGTTAATAGTTTTGTATCTGTGTTAATGTCCTGATTTTGAAAATTGTACTGTGGTTATGTAAGAATGTCCTTGTTTTTAGGAAACGCTGACTGATGTGTTTAGAGGTCAAGGGTCACATCTGTAACTTAAATGGTTCAGAAAAATAACCACCAAGCAAGTTTGTGAAATAACTGAGTTAAAGGAAATTATTATTATAGGAACTTATCAGAGCCTTTAATTTGCTCTGTGAATCTCTAGGAAAGGAATGTAATGTTCCATTTCCTAAAGTTACTGCAGTTCTGCTGCTGAGAGTGAAGGAAAGAATGTTTTTAAGATGCTCAAGCATCTTTAATGTGGTGGCTCATGCTTATAATCCTAGCACTATGGGACACTGAGGGAAGAGTGAGTTAAGGTCAAGAATTTGAAACCAGCCTGGGAAACAAATCAAGACCACATCTCTACAAAAAATTAAAAATTACTCATGCATGATGGTGTGAGCCTATAGTTTAAGCTACTTGGGAGGTTGAAGTGGGAGACCAGGAGTTCAAGGTTTTAGTGAACAATGATCCAGCCACTACAATCCAGCCTGAGGGCCAGTGAGACCCTGTCTCTATTAGAATAAACAAACACAAATAAAAAGCAGTTTTCTGCAATGGAAACTTCCATTTCAGAGTCATAAAAGCTTCAGGTCATCTAATAACACCTCCCAGCTGAGTCTGAGTCCCTGCCTCCAACAGGCACCAGCCTGCAACTCTCAGAGACAGTGCCACCCCAGAATGGTATAGTGCTGAGGAGGCCTTATCCAGTATTTATCAAGAGAACGTGTGAAGGTTTCAGATTCTCAGAGTCTGAAAAAGGGAAATGGCAGCAGTATTTCAAGTATGGGCACTGCATTTATGAAACTGAGCTCATGTTTCACTTCGGGGAACTCAACACCAGAAACAGCCCACAAATACACACAAATAAAAAGCAGTTTTCTAGAATGGAATCTAATATGACCTCCCAGCTGAGTTTGACTTCCCCAAATGCTAGGATTACAGGTATGAGCCACACCTGGCCTTATTATCCCTATTTTAATGATGGGGCAACTGAGTCTCAGCTGCAGTGACTGCCTAGAATCCCGTGACTAATAAATGGCAGTGCTGATACATGCCTTGCTGAAGTCTATGAAGCAGCAGGGCTGAGGGACAGTGGGCCTAGTAGTATGCTTCAGGGGAGGTGGGATCCAAGGGAGAGGCTGAGAGTAAGAATTGACTTCTCCATGGGAGCAAGGCAGGCTGGGGCTTTGGTCCACAGGCACTAATTGCCCAGGGTCCAGGTGAGGAGGGAGCAATGGTGAGGCAAGCAAAATGGTACTCACTTGCACTCCGCCTCTGCATCAGCCTTGGCAGTTGTATAGAGGCCACGCAGCTTTGTTCGGTAATAGGGAGAAACTGCAGAGGAAAACAGGGATAAAGAGGTGTGGGCAAGGGCAGGTGGCAATAACATGGCATTGGTTCTAGTACACTAGAATCAGACTTTGGAAGGCACAGAGAGGCTCTGGCCTGAAGTCTGACTGAGCTTTACTGGTTCAGAAGTACTCTCAGAGGTGGATTTTCTCCATGTTCACTGGGTTCCTATTTCCCTAAGGTACAAATGCTATCACTACATCTAGGAGAGGACTTTCTAGCCTTTTCTTTATCATGACATACACAAAAAATATTTGTCAGCACACAAAAACCAGACAATTCTAAAGGCTACCTAGAGTAGGAAGGCACCAGCCTAGGAAATTGACCACCTGGATGCCACAGGGCATGTGCAGGGGGCACTCTGGGAGGGAAGCTCTGTTCTGGGAAAACATCAGCTAACTAGGGTGCATGTATGCTCCAAGGGCAACTTTCCCTAGATAAAGTCTTACCTCACTTCCTTTCCAGTCTCCACAGTTGAGGGATTTTAAGGTTCTTTAGTTCTAAGCAGTCTGTCATACATCTTCTGGGCAACTTTAGGTCACCCAACCAAAGGGAAAACCGCCCTCTGCTCCCTAAAGAGCAGTTCATTTTGGAATATGCTGATACATGCAAAAGTCTGTTTTGAAAATGATAACAGCTATGTTCCCAGTCTTGGCCATGCCCCCTTCTCATCCCCCCCCCCTTCTCTTTCTCTCCTGAGCCAGCTACTCACTCTTGTTCTCTGTCTGCATCCGCTCGTGGGTCTTCTGAATGTTCACTAAGTTGTGTTCACTCCGAGAACGCTCTTCCTGTAAGGATAAGGGTCAACAGGACACAAGGGAGGCCCATGACCCCACTGTGGCACTTTGCTCCCAGGCCAGAGATCCTGTCCCATAAATATAACCTCATTTTCTAAATCCTAATTCAAGATGATTTCTTTTTTAATTTCAGATAAATATAAGGGTACTCACTAATGCAAAAGCATTACAAAAGGCATTAAAGTTAAATAACATTTTAACTTTCCTGACACTCTTTTATTGACAAAAGACAAATTGATCTACACATTCAATGCAATCCCCATTAAAATTCCAGCTGACACGTTCATAGAAACTGACAAGCTTATCCTAAAATTCATATGAAAACTCAAGAGACCCAGATTAGCTGAAACAATTTTGAAAAAGAAAACCGAAGTTGGAAGACTCACACTTCCCAATTTCAAAATTTAATGCAAAGCTACAGTAATCAAGACAGTGCAGTACTGGCACAGAGATCAACAGAATAGAATCAAGAGTCCAGAAATTAACAACTACATCTACGATCAACTAGGGAAGAAGGATGCTGGAAGCAGGGATGACTTAAACAGGAAATTACAACTATACCTTTTAACCTTTATGTGAAAAATTTTAAATGCCTGACAAGTAGGTTGTACCTTTGCCTCAACTGACAAAATGGGGTTAACTGCAAACACAGCTGTGTTGCTTAGTGGTTAAGCTCACCCACTGGCCTGGAACCTTCTCCTCTATGAGTGGGAGTGGTCTGAGCAAGGACACCTACTAGATTAGTGTTGCAGCTATCAATCTGGGCCAACACAGTGGCCAAACCTAACATCCCTTCCAAAGATGGGAAAGTTTGGGTAAAAATCAATGACAGATGGAAAATGAGGTCAGATACGGTGGTTCCTGCTTGCTCTGGGAGACCGAGGTGGGTGGACGGCTTGAACTCAGGAGTTCGAGACCAACGTGAGCAAGAGCAAGACCCTATCTTTATTAAAAACAGAAAAATTTGACTCAGCGCCCTTAGCTCAGTGTTAGGGCACCAGCCACATGCACCAGGGCTGGTGGGTTTGAACCCGGCCCAGGCCTGCTAAACAACGTTGACAAAAAAAAAATAGCTGGGCGTTGTGGCGGGCGCCTGTAGTCCCAGCTACTTGGGAGGCTGAGGCAAGAGGGTCACTTGAGCCCAAGAGCTTAAGGTTGGTGTGAGCCATAATGATGCTACCACATGCTACCAGGGAGACTCTGTCTCAAAAAAAAAAAAAAAAGGAAAAGGAAAAATAGTAGCTGAAATTAAATGGGTTGTGCAACAAGGGAAACCCAATGTTGTATTAATATCTCAGAGGCTCAGAGCAAAAGAATATTGTCTCTTAGCTCTATTATACCAAATGCCTAAAAGGGAGAAGCCATTTGTCTGCTGAAACCACTCCTGTTCTTTGTTTCTCCCCACTGTATGACCCACTTCAGTGCCAGTAGCCTTTGGGTAGAGGCCAGGCAATGGTTTGGGGTCAGTTTGCTCTGGCATGGGGCACTATGACAGGTCCAGAGGTACCTGTCAGAAATCCAAACCCATGCGTACTACTCCTGCTTTTAGAACCTAACACAGTCACGTGGAAGCCTGCAAACCTGAATTGCATCCCTTTGAGAGACATTCTGGTTATATGGAATGATGATGAACTGGACTAATTGGTAATGACCGAATGGAAGTCTTGTAATATGCCAGCATCTTTTTTCCCCTTATTTTAACATTTATTTTATTAATAATTATTTTTGGGGTAGTTTTAGGTTTCCAGAAAAGTTGAGCTGATAGTACAGAGAGTTCCCATATACCTGCTCTCATTGCACACTTTCCTGTTATTAACTTCTTGCATTAGTGTGGTGCATTTGCTACAACTTATGAACCAGTATTGATACCTTATTTCTAAAGTCTGTAGTTTCCATTCAAGCATTTCTAACTAAAGTCTCTACTTTTCTATTTGAGCTCATTCTTTGTGCTGTGCTATGTGTTAAATGCACAATATCTTGAGTTCACCATTACAGTGGCTGAGATCACCCATGCTCAACTTTTACCACACAGAATAGTTCCACCTCCCTAAAAATCCACTGTGCTTCACCTATTCATCCTTTCCATGGCCCTGACAGTCACCAATCTTTTAACTATCTAGGTTTGCCTTTCCCAGAATGTCATATAATTGGAATCACACACTATGTAGCCTTTTAGACTGAGTTCTTTAACTTAGCAATATGCATACCAGTATCTTCTTTAATTCTCTAGGTTACATCTACTAAAAGGATATCACTTGCAGCCAGGTGCAGTGACTCATACCTTTATTCCTAGCACTCTAGAAGGCAGAGGCAGGTGGCTTGCTTGAGCTCAGGAGTTCAAGACCAGCCTGAGCAAGAGTGAGACCCGGTCTCTACTAAAAATAGAGGAAAAAAAAAACCAGCTGGGCATAGTGGCACACTCCTGTAGTCCCAGTTACTTGGGAGGCTGATCCAAGAGGATTGCTCAAGCCCAAGAGTTTGAGGTTGCTGTGAGCTATGATGTTACGGCACTGTATCCAGGGCAACAGAATGAGGCTGTCTCAGGCGGCATCTGTGGCTCAGTGAGTAGGGCGCCAGCCCCATATATCAAGGGTGGTGGGTTCAAATCTGGCCCCGGCCAAACTGCAACAAAAAAATAGCCAGGCATTGTGGCGAGTGCCTACAGTCCCAGCTACTTGGGAGGCTGAGGCAAGAGAATCTCCTAAGCCCAAGAGCTGGAGGTTGTTGTGAGCTGTGATGCCACGGCACTCTACCAAGGGTGATAAAGTGAGACTCTTGTCTCTAAAAAAAAAAAAAAAAATGAGGCTGTCTCTCTCACACACACACACACACACAGGCGGCATCCATAGCTTAGTCAACAGGGCGCCAGCCACATACACCTAGGGTGGTGGGTTTGATCCTGGCCCAGGCCTGCTAAGCAACAATGATAACTGCAACCAAAAAAAATTAACTGGGTGTTGTGGAGGGCGCCTGTAGTCCCAGCTACTTGAGAGGCTGAGGTAAGAGAATCGCTTAAGCCCAAGAGTTTGAGGTTGCTATGAGCTGTGACGACGGGACTGTGTGATATATAACTGGCAGCAGAATGATCACTGTGTAGCTATAAACCTGGGTAATAAAATGTTTACAAAGGTCCCTGGTTATAGTGGACAAAATATACCAGTGGCATGCACGACATGCCACAATGAGTTATATAGCACAAATATCTATCATCCTTGTATTTGTGAATGGAAACTATTAAATAGGGGGGAAATGAGTTTCTGGTAGGGAATAGTGGACATCACATGGTGGGTTCAAATTCCCCTGAAGAGCCCATGGTGAGAAAAGGTGATAGGAAGCTGTATGGTATGTTCAGGCTGAAGTACTTCTACATGTGACTACCATTTATCTCATACTACTGGATACAAAATATGTATCCTAAGTGCCCTCAAGCCAGTAATATACAATGGCAACAACACGTATGGCCAAGCAAACAACGTTGGCTCACAGATGGAAAAGGGTTTTAGGAGAGATAAGCGTTGGTCTGTGCATTGTGGGACAGTTGAATTCACACTTAATGAGGAGCACCATTGCGCGGTGCCTGTGGCTCAGTAAGCAGGGCGCTGGCCCCATATACTGAGGGTGGCGGGTTCAAACCCAGCTCCGGCCAAACTGCATTGTGGTGGGCGCCTGTAGTCCCAGCTACTTGGGAGGCTGAGGCAAGAGAATCGCCTAAGCCCAAGAGCTGGAGATTGCTGTGAGCTGTGTGATGCCACGGCACTCTACCAAGGGCCATAGAGTGAGACTCTGTCTCTACAAAAAGAAAAAAATGAGGAGCACCATTGAAAGGGATAAGACTTTTTAATTAGAATAAGCAGACTAAAATGAGTTATCTTCCAGGAGGAAGGCAAGAAATGATGAGGTTTTAGTGCAGGGGCTCAAGCAGACCCCATAAATAATGCTGGGTAATTCTAGGACAGTCGAGTGTCGGAACAGGGCTTGTACTCTGACCCAGAAGGGGATCTAGGATATTTTAATACACATAGGAGGCTAAAGTAGCTACAAGGCAACGGTTTTCCATCCTAGCTGCTGAAACCTAGGGGGTACACCTATAGGGATCTTATTGCCCTCAAACTTATGGAAGTCCTCTGAGGGCACCTGTAATTTACACTGATGCACCTTGATTGCCCTTGACCCAAAAACAGATCAAAATAAGACAGACTTGGAAGTACGGTTAGCAGAGATATGAATTATTCTGCATACTACCTGTGTCCTTCCCACAGGAGAGAGTGTCTTGCTACAGCTGGTGAACTGAGACGGGTGACTGCCTTTGTCTCCAACTAAGCTGGAACCCAGAAATAAATGAATCATAGCCAACTGTATCTGATATATGGGCAAGGGCCAATTTTGTTGGAAAAGTGTAACAAATACCTTCATGATTCTTACGATCTGTTCTGTAATAAAACTGAATTTTACCATAACCATACTGCAATACGGTATTGCATTCTTGTATTCTTGGTAAGATTCAGCTCACTTATGTAAATAAGCTATATGATAATACTGATACATATTTTTAAAATATTTTTTTCTTTAGAGACAATGTCTTGCTCTGTAGCCCAAGCTGGAGTGCAGTGGCGCAATCAATCATAGCTCGTTGCAGCTTAGAACTCCTGGGTTCATGCAATCCTCCAGCCTCAACCTCCTGAGTAGCTAAGACTCAAGTATGCACCATTATGCCTGGTTAATTTTGTTTTTTCTGGTAGTGAGATAGGGTCTCCCTATTTTGCCCAGGCTGGTTTTAAACTCCTGGCCTCAAGTGTTCCTCCTGCACCGGCTTCCCAAAGTGCTGGATTACAGGCATAAGCCACTGTGCCTGGCCTATAATACTGATACTGATAACAAAATGTAAGTGGCTCGGCGCCTGTGGCTCAACGGGCTAAGGCGCCAGCCACATACACCTGAGCTGGCGGGTTCGAACCCAGCCCGGACCTGCCAAACAACAATAACAGCTGCAACCAAAAATGGCCGGGTGTTGTGGCGGGCGCCTATAATCCCAGCTACTTGGGAGGCAGAGGCAAGAGACTCGCTTGAGCCCAGGAATTGGAGGTTGCTGTGAGCTGTGATGCCACAGCACTCTATCCAGGTGACAGCTTGAGGCTCTGTCTCAAAAAAAAAAAAAACAAAAAACAAAATGTAAGTAAGCCGGCCCCCTCAGAATGTAATACTGATGGAAAATTACTGGCCTAAGGAAGAATTTGATTTAGCTAAACATCAGCTAATTTCTATGTTTAAAAAGTTCTATGCAAATTTATCATAAGGTACAAATAGCAGTAGCTCAAGGGAGGAAACAAGTAATCAAATTAGAACAAAAATATGAAAATGTATAAATGGCTTTATGGGACGAATTAGCTATTTCTTTCTTTTCTTTTCTCACTCTGTCACCCAGACTGCAGTGCTGTGGTGCAATAATAGCTCATGGCACCCCCCAACTCCCAGGCTCAAGCAATCCTCCTGACTTAGCCTCTGAGTAGTTGGGACTCAGGCATGTGCCACCATGCCTAGCTGATTTTTAATTTTTTTTTTTTTTTTTTAGAGACAGAATCTTGGGCTGTGTTGGGATTACAGTGGCTCAAGTCTGTAATCCTAGCACTCTGGGAGGCTTAAGCAGGTGGATTGCTGAGTTCATGAGTTCAAAACCAGCCTGAGCAAAAGCGAGACCCTGTCACTACAAAAAATAGAAAAACTGAGGCAAGAGGATCGCTTGAGCCCGAGTTGGAGGTTGCTGTGAGCTATGATGCCACGGCACTCTACCCAGGGTGACAACTTAAAACTGTCTTAAAAAAAAAAATAGACAGGATCTTGTTATGTTGCCCAGGCTGGTCTCAAACTCCCATGCTCAAGCAATCCTCCCACCTCAGCCTCTAAAAGTTACGGGAAGTGGTACAAGCCACTGTGCCTGACCTAGTGCTTTATGACTGTCTCTACCTCAAAATGGCTCCTCCAAATGCTAAGCTTGTTCATACTGATGCCATTGCTGTACCTGTTATATAATTGGTATGCTAAATACAGATGCTCAAATAAATATGATTGCTGTGCTGTAGGAGAGCTTAGGCCAAAGGCCAGGGTGGAGTGGGAGGGGTAATGTGTGAGAAAGGATAGTCCAAACTCTGCACATTGCAAGAAAAGATCTGGCCCCTGACCAGCTCCTGGTAGATAACCTATAAACCCTTGGATTATATTACCTACTAGTAAGACTATCTTTGTTTACCTGGACTAAAGGACTAGAGAAAAAAGGGGAATTAGTGCTAGTGCATTTGGAGCATTTCTGTTGCATGATAAAAATGTTCTGAAATTGGGGTAGTGGTTGTACAACTCTGAGAATATACTAAAAACCACTGAATTGTTCACTTTAAATGGATACATTAGATGGTATGTAAATTATCTCTCAATAGAGTTGTTGAAAAAAATCATGAAATTCTGTATGTAACAGAAAAGTCAACAGGAATGGTAGTTATATCTCAAATTCTCCACCTTTTCCCTTCATTACATTGTTTTGGTTCCTGAACACAAGCCCCATCCCCATACCCCTCCACAGCTCAGCATGACATCCCATGTTCATCCCATCTAGGAATGGACAGCAATAGCTTTTTACCTGGGTTTGTTTAATCAGCTGATGGAGCTCTGTGAGAAGTTCTGCAATACGTGAATCAGCAGACACAAGGGCCATGGTCTATGAGGGGCACCTGGTAGACAGTGAGAACACAAGAGAATTCTGTTAGTGACTATCCTTTGAAGGGACTGAACTCTATCCCCTCAAAAGATACAATGAAGTCCTAACCCCTGGTACCTTTGAATGTGACCGCATTTGGAAATAGGGTCTTTGTAGATGTAATTAACAAGTACATTAAGATGAGGTCATACTGGGGTAGGATGGGCCCTTCATCTAGTATGGACTATGTCCTTTTAAGAAGCGAAGAGACACAAAGACACACAGGGGAAAGACAGATATGTGACTACAGAGGCAGACTACAGTTACTCAGCAGCAAGCCCAGGAATGTCAAGGATTGCTGGCAACTGCCTAACCAGGTGGGAGAGAGGCATGGAACATATTCTTCTGAGCATTCAAGAAGGAACAAACACTTCTAGTAACTGAACAACACAGGCCCCAACAATAGAGAAACACAATTAAATTCAAGGCGGGGTGGAGGGTTCAGTAAGCTCAAACAGCTACCTAACAAAGGCAAATAATGTAACAAATCATATGTACCCTTATATTAATGTGAAATTAAAAAACCAAAAAATAAGAAGGAAGAAACCCTGATTTTAGAATCCTGACCTCCAGAACTATGAAAGAATAAATTTCTCTTATTGTAAGCCATCCAATTGGTGGTAATTTGTTATGACAGCCCCAAGAAACTAATATAGTGGCCAAGTTGTCCTTGGATTCTACTCTATTCCACTATGTGTGTATACGATGTTCAACCAAGTCACAAAATACTTATTAAGTATTTTTCTATTAAGTGTGTGTGTATATATATATATATGTATGTATGTATGTATATATATATACATATATATATATATTTTTGAGACAGAGTCTTAAGCTGTTGCACTGGGTAGAGTGTTGTGGCATCAAAGCTCACAGCAACCTCCAACTCAGGCTCAAGTGATCCTCTTGTCTCAGTTTTCTATTTTTCGTAGAGATGGGGTCTTGCTTTGCTCAGGCTGGTTTTGAACTTGTGAGCTCAAGCAATCCACCCACCTCGTTCTCCCAGAGTGCTAGGATTATAGGGTATGACCCACTGTGGTCAGCCAAGTATATGTATTTTTTTGAGACAGAGTCTCATTTTGTTACCCAGAATGCCATGACGTGCCATGGTGTCAGCCTCACTCACAGCAACCTCAGACTCCTGGGCTCAAGCAGATCTCCACAGTCAGCTGCCCAAGTATCCAGGACTACAGATATGCATTACCACACTTGGCTAATTTTTCTATTTTTTAATAGAGATTGGGTCTCACTATGTTCAGGCTGGTTTCTAACTCCTGACCTCAGGTGATACTCTCACCTCAGCCTCCCAGAGTACTAGGATTGCAGCCACGAGCCACCTTGCCAGGCCTTAAGTGCTTTCTAAAGGCAGCAGGTCCTAGCCTCAGCTCTGCTGCTAATATTGTGACAAATGATTGAAACATTCCATTTTTTTAATCTGTAGAACAGGATAATCCCTGCTATATTTTAGGAGATTCAAGTAAGATTGTACATGAAGACACTTTCCAAGGCACTTTCCTACTATAGAGAAAAGAGAAACTACTAAAAAATATCTCACTCTGGCTCGGCGCCTGTGGCTCAACGGACTAAGGCGCCAGCCACGTACACCTGAGCTAGCGGGTTCGAATCCAGCCCGGGCCCACCAAACAACAATGATAACTGCAACCACAAAATGGCCAGGTGTTGTGATGGGCGCCTGTAGTCCCAGCTACTTGGGAGGTGGAGGCAGGAGACTCACTTCAGCCCAGGAATGGGAGGTTGCTGTGAGCTGTGATGCCACAGCACTCTACCCAGGGTGACAGCTTGAGGCTGTGTCTCAAAAAAAAAAAAAAAAAAAAAATCACTCAAGGAAAGGGAAATGTATTCTGATGACAATAAAATGCTTTTGTATAATAAAAGGTAATTAGAAAGAGAATAAAAAAGACAATGAAAAGTAATAAACAGTCATAACTAGGTGAAAAGGGACATATGCAGGCAGGGCTCGGTGGCTCATGCCTGTAAACCTAAAACTCTGGGAGGCTGAGGCAGGTGGATTGCGTGGAGTACGAGACCAGCCTCAAGAGCAAGACCCTGTCTCTAAAAAAAAACCCAGGTGTTGTGGCAGGTGCCTGTGTAGTCCCAGCTACTCAGAAAGCTGAGGCAAGAGAATCACTTGAACCCAAGAAATTAAGGTTGCTGTGATATATAACGCCATGGCACTCTACCAAGGGTGACAAAGTTAGACCTTGTCTCAAAAAAAAAAAAAAAAGGGACATATGCCTAAAGGTATATTGGATAAAATAAAGACATTTTGGCTGGGTGTGGTGACTCACATGCCCAGCACTTTGGGAGGCTGAGGCAAGATGATCTTGAATCACAGGAGGATTACTCGAGGCCCAAAGTTCAAGACCAGCTGGACAACACAGTGAGATCTCCATCTCTACAAAAATGTTTAAAAATTAGCTGGGTATGGTGGCTATAGAAGCTAGACCTATAGTCTTAGCTACTCAGGGGGCTGAGGAAGGACGATTACTTGAGTCTAGGAGTTCAGGGTGTAGTGAACTATAATTGTAACACTGCACTCCACACTGGTACTCCGTTCAGATTCACACTGATGGAGTAAACCTTCCCCCCACTTAATGAATTGTGAACCTCTCTCCATGTATTTAAATGTTCATGTCCTCTTTCTTTTTTAAAAAATGTGTTCCTCAAATCACAACTCATATCCTCTTGAAATCTCTGCTGCTGTTATTAAAAAGGTAATATACAGGCAGCACCTGTAGTTCAGTGGGTAGGGTGCTGGCCACATACACCCAAGCTGGTGAGTTTGAATCCAGCCCAGGCCAACTAAAATAACAATGACAACTACAACAACAACAAAAAAAATTGCCGGGGGCAGCGCCTGTAGCTCAGCAAGTAGGGCACTGGCTCCATATACTGAAGGTGGCAGGTTCAAATCCAGCCTCTGCAGAACTGCAAAAACAAAAAAATAGCCAGGCGTTGTGGCAGGCGCCTGTAGTCCCAGCTACTTGGGAGGCTGAGGCAAGAGAATCACCTAAGCCAAGGGGTTGGAGGTTGCTGTGAGCTGTGTGATGCCACAGCTCTCTACTGAGGGCGATAAAGTGAGACTGTCTCTACAAAAAAAAAAAAAAAAAGCCAGGCATTGTGGCAGGCACCTGTAGTCCCAGCTACTTGGGAGGCTGAGGCAAGAGAATCGCTTAAACTGAAGAGCTAGAGGTTGCTGTGAGCTGTGACGCCAAGGCACTATGCCAAAGGCGACACGGTGAGACTCTGTCTCAAAAAAAAAAATAAGGGGAGTATACAAACTAGAAATACAGGGGAATCTCCTCAATGTGATAAAGGGCATCTATGAAAAACCCACAACTAACATCATATGTAAAGGTGAAAGACTGATTGCTTTTCCTAGGATCAAGAATGAGATAAGAATGTGCTCTTGTCACTTCTGGTCAACACTATTCTGGAGGATCCAGCCAGGGCAATTAGGCAGTAAGAGGAAATAAAAAGCATCTCGATTAGTAAGGAAGAAGTAAAACTATCTCTATTTGTAAATGACACAACTTTATCCATAGAAAACCACTAAATTATGATTAGGACTAACAATAAGGTTAGAACTAATAGGAAAGGTGCAGGAAACAAGATCAATATACAAAATCAATTGTATTTCTATAATCTTATAATGAACAATCAGAAATGAAATTAAAACAATTCCATTTATAATAGCATCAAAAAGAATCAAATACTTAGGAATAAATTTAACCAAAAAAAGTACATTTTTTACTCTGGAAACCACAAAACATTATTGAAAGAAAAAAGATCTAAACAAATGGAAAGACATCCCATGTTCATTCATCAGAAGAATAAATATTGTTATATAGGCAATACTCTCCAAATTGATCTACAGATTCAATGCAGTCCCTATCAAAATCTCAGCAGGCTTCTTCACAGAAATTGGTGATCTCATCCTAAAATTCATAAGGAAATTCAAGAGACCCAAAGCAATCTTGAAAATGAAAAAACAAAGTTAAAAGACTCACACTTTCCAATTACAAAACTTACTACAAAGCTATAGTGATCATAATGGTGTGGTACTGACATAAGGAAAGATATCCAGATCAATGGAACAGAACTGAAAGATCAGAAATAAACCCTTACATCAATGGGCAACTGATTTCCAACAAGGGTACCAAGACAATGGAGAAAGAACAGTCTTTTCAACAAATGGAACTGAGACAACTGGATATCCAGATGTAAAAAAATGACCTACCTCAGACCATATATAAAATGACCTCGATAGACAGATCTCCAAAGACACCCAAGTGGCCTCTAAGCACATGAAAATGCTCCAGATAATTAGCCATCAGGGAAATGCAAATCAAAACCAGAAGAGGGGCTTGGACAAAGTGGTTCATGTCTGTAATCCTAGCACTTTGGAGGAAGCTCGAGGTCAGGAGTGTGAGATTTGCCTGGACTCCTATCTCTACAAAAAAAAATAAAGAAACTGGCCAAGCATAGTGGCCTCCCAGCTACTTAGAAGGCTGAGGCAGGTGGATCACTTGAGCCCCAGGGATCTGAGGATGCAGCAAGCTGTGATCATACCACTGCACTCCAGCCTGGGCAATACAGTGACACCCTGCATCAAAAAGTAAAAAATAAATAAATAAATAAAAGAATGTTAAGTTGCATTAGCTACAACTACCACATGAAATAACATCTGTAGTTTGTTTATTTATTTGTTTATTTGTTTTTTTGAGACGGAGTCGCAGCTTGTCACCCTTGAGAGTGCTGTGGCGTCATAGCTCATAGCAACCTTTGACTCTTAGGCTCAAGCAAGTCTCTTGTCTCAACCTCCTGAGTGAGTAGCTGGGACTACAGGCGCCCACTAGCCACAACACTCAGCTATTTTTAGAAACAAGGTCTCTCTCTTGCTAAGGCTGGTACATATCTGGAGTTTAGATCAGAGACTGGAAGTGGATAAATATAAGAACAATCTGCAGATGGGTTGTTGCTAATGTCTCAGGAACTGATGAGACTAGAGGTTATCTACTAAATGAGAAAAAAGGAAGGAGCAAAGCAGTCAAATCGGCTACAACAAAGAAGGTAAAGGTGGACAGATGATGGGAGCTCAGTGGGTCCGGAGAAGGAATGGGTTAGTATGGAAACTTACTAATGTAGCTTTTCTTTCTTGCTTTGGTTTCTTGTTCTGAAACAGCCAGTCTTTTACATGCCCACATCTAAGAATATTTAAATTATTCTTTTCTTTAATTTTTTTTTGAGATAAGAATTTCACTTGGTCACCCTCAGTAGAGTGCTGTGGCTTCATAGCTCACACACAACAACTTCAACTCTTGGGCTCAAGTGATTCTCTTGTCTTAGCCTCCCGAGTAGCTGGGACTATAGGCACCCACCACAACACCTGGCTATTTTTAGAGACTGGCTCAGGCCAGTCTCAAACTCAGCAATCTACACACTTCCACCTCCCAGAGTGCTAGGATTACAGATGTGAGCCACCTCACCCAGCCCCTGAATATTAAAATTAGAGGAAATCCCACAAGTGGACAGATGAGGTTTACTTTATATTGCACCATCACATATAATAAGTGCCCCCACTATGCTGCCAGGTAATCCAGTCATCCTTCCCTTATCATTCTGATACTTCAAACCTCCTCTCTCTTCTACATCTCGGCTCTTGCCCTCAGGCCTTGGGTCTGGGTCTCCTTAGCTAATGTCTGAGGTTCCTACTTCACTCAGCAGAGATGCCACTTTATTCCTATCATCAAAACTACAAGCTCAGTGCAGAGCTGTCCCCCTGCCTTCCCCTATGGAGGGAAAACCTGTTCCTCACTTGTGCTCTGAAGTCCATCTCCACCTGGACCACCTGAGGATGGATGAATTACTAAGCCAGATGCCTTACAAGCTGTTCTGAGCTCACCTTTCTGTGACAGTAGTTTACAATTAATCTTTATCTGACCTTAGACAATGCTGGTCATGTATGTAGGAGGTTTTTGAACACATAAAAATATTACGATTTTCCTATAAGGGGTCCCCCTCCTGCTCATGAGAGGACCCCTACTCTGTTTCTGGAGTAAGATCTGTTGTCTGTCTCCCTCTCAATGAACTTTGTGTCACTAGTTGGCTCACTCTCAAATTCTTTGTAGCACAAAGCCAAACTCCCCCTGGCAAGTTCAGGATGTTCCTGTACCCCCTAAATCAGAAGAACATAGTAACCACTAAACACAAAGTCTAAAATTGCTGGCCCTTCTACTAGTAGCTAAGACCTCAAACAAACAAATCCAAACATCCTATATTTAAGATACACATCTGGATGAATCCCACAGGGTTTTAAACAGCAAGAGCTTTATTGAGTCAAAGACAAAGAAGGCACCTAATACCCTACTCTCAGATCTCACACCCTCAATCTAGTCACTACCAATAAGAATCTACATTATCAATTGGTTTTTAAAAAGTTCAGAAGAAAAAATGTTGATTTTTTTCCCACTGTACTGGAACTTGCCCAAGTGTTTCTCACTTAAACATTATAGCAATCCTATAAAATATACATTAGCATATCCTTTTTATAGCCAAGGAAACTGTACAGAGAAACCATGCTAGGTAACCATTCAGAAAAAGAGGTAGAGCAGACCAGCCCTTCGTTTATGAGCACAGCATGGCTCGTCTTCAAGACTTTCTTTGCCTCTCTTCTTCCGGAAGGCCCCCCAGCCATAGCAAACTGATGGTGTTTGTGCTGTAGCTGCAACAGGCTTCAACAGGAGTGGAATGGATCATCTGGTTCCAACTTGATCTCCTCACCTCAACATGGCAGTGGCAGAGTTATTAAAATACCAACAAGGATGATATGCTTTTGTGATTAAGCAAAAGCAAAAAGACGTGAAGCCATGATACAAATTGACGAACAAAAAATGCTCAAGGCTTCTCATGTCTTTATTCTGAAGAGCTTTAATATATACTGTATTTAGTTTCATAGGCATTGTAAGTAGAAGGCATAGGTGTCGCATGTTTATGCTTGAAG
>CAUYRH010153794.1:0-26468 GCA_963574655.1 Perodicticus potto | reverse complement strand
CCCCCCCCCCCCCCCCCCCCCCCCCCCCCCCCCCCCCCCCCCCCCCCCCCCCCCCCCCCCCCCCCCCCCCCCCCCCCCCGAAGCCATTTCGGTTCCTAGTAAGTGAATTTAGCTTCAGCTTCCACGACAGCATTTCCCCAGCGGGGCTTCAGATCTGGCCCCTACCCTCTTCGGAGCTAGACTGATGTCCCTGAGATCACGTGTCCCGGCTCACCCGGCGCTTGTCCCTCACGCCCGTGACAGCCCTGTCGCGCGTGTCGCCCTCCAGCCTTCCCTCTCCTAGGACCCGTCACCAGCCTACCCCTACTTGTTGGGTAGGTCTTACTCCCAGGGAACCCATGCTGACCTTAGAAGGGGAGCAACCGTCGCCTTGGAATCCTGGCCTGGCCCTGCCTAGTTAACCCCGGGCACTTAAGTGCGGGCTTCGCCGCCAGCAGAGTTTAGCGGGCGTGCCATCAGCCGGTCCGAGTTAAGGGGGCCGCCCTATCCCAAACACAGCCCTGTTTCTCAAGGCTTCAAGACAGGCAGAACCCCTGGGTCATTCTAGGGGCCCGTCCCAACCCGGCTTGCTGTCCTGAGCGAGCGGCAGCGGGAACGAGCGCCCCGTCCGCACTCACCGACTGGGGCGCCCGGCCCGGCTGCAAGCTCCCGCCGCCGCGGGTGCCGCAAACCGGTCTGGCTCTCCTGCAGGGCGTGCGGGGATGGAGCAAGGGGGTGGAGAGAAAAGGGGAAGAGCCTGGGGCCGGCGGGCGGGGCCTGCAGCCTCCCCGAGCCGCGGCCGCCGCCGCGCAGCCGGCTCTCTCCGCGCCTCGCTCGGACTCCGAGGCGCACCGCTCCGGGGCCCGCGCCCGAGCCCGGGGGTGCCGCTGCGCCCGGCCTCCGGTCCCCGAACGCGCCGCGGCGACGCTGCGCCCGGCTTTGGCTCCGGCTGCCGCTCGTTGCTGTCTGGCCGGAGGACTGGCGGGGAGGGAAGGGGAAAGCGGGGACAGACGCACTCGCCGCGGCGCGCGCGCCCCCGCGGAGGCGCGTCCGGGGCGAGTTTGGTCCCGCGCGGGCCCCGGCACCTGCCCGCCCCGGGGGCTGCCTCCCGGCCTCGGCCCCGCCCCGCCGCCCCTCCCTCCCTCGCCGGCACTGCTCTCGCATCGCCCGGGGGGAAGCGACAACATCTCGATAACTTGCGGACTGTGGCGCAACTGGTCCCGACGTTGGTGGCACTCGAATGCTGTCCGGGTGAGGTAAGTTTGCTGCGCGTCCCCGGCCCCTCCCCCAGACCCTCCTCGGGGGCTCGCGCTTGGGGACTGTGTGGCTCTGATAAATCCTGGTGGTCTCTCTACCCTTCCACTTGGGCTGTCCGCGTTGTGCTACGGGTGACGTGGAGGGGGCGCCCGTGGCCACCAAAGCGGGACCTTCGATTCCAGGCGGGTACCCACCTTCTCGCCTCCCCGATTCCTCGGGCTGCGGTGACACTCGGAGATCCTTCTAGATTCGTTTAAACGGGAGCCCCTTCCCCATTTCAGGGGAAGCTGCGGAGTTTGGCAGCAGCAGGAGAGGTCTCCCCCCAACCCTTCCCGGGTGCCCAAAGGCGGCGAACTTGTTAGGCGTCCCTGGGATCTCAAGAGGGGCTTGCGAGTCAATGTTCTGCTCATTTCTGGCTCGGCAGCCGGATTGAACAGGTGCGGTAAGGTTCCAGCCTCGATGCAGCAAAGACTTCTGCGTTTCCCAGGTTCTCTCTCCAAGCCCCGTCAGCGTGACGCTTTAACATCTGGGGGAGTGCGGGGGCCAGGCGAAGGAGAATGTCCGGGTTTGATTTGCATGCCGGTGCCTGGAGTCGCCTGAACAGAAAACAACAAATGTCTGCTTATCTTTCATCTATGCAGATGAGCATGTTGCCGCTGCTTATTCCTCGCCCCTCCTGCCCACCTGCCCCAGCTCGCTGGTCTCTGGTGCCCCGCATGGTTGGGGAGAAACCTGTTCCAGATAAGTTGGTTGGGAAGGTCGATGTATTCTTTCATCAGGGCTCAGAACAAGGAGACGCTAGTTACTCTGATGCTTTTTAATCGGCGTATGTTGCAGACCAAAATAACACCCACCACCACTTCTACCTCTCTGCGACACTGTCAGACTGCTGGAGGCCCTAGTCTAAGGTGAATGAATAACCCTTACGGGACTAGTGATACTTTAGAATGTATTAATCTCCTGCAAGGGAAAAGTGGTTCAAGCATCATTACTTCTGAGTGTGGAACCCCTTTTGTCCCTCTGAAGCATCCACCCAGAGACTTCTTGTTCTGTGGAGAGGCTGAAGTGTTCTGCAGTTGTTGGAGTGGAGAGAAGCCAAAGAGTTGGTTTCGTTAGGACTCCAATCTGATGAAGTAGGAGAGATAGTATTCATGGAAGCTTTTGCTAGAGTATTCCCAGCTGGAAAGGGACCTGAGAAAAAACCTTGCCCAGCCAACTCCAAGCCAGTGGGAGGAGGAGTGAGCCTGTGTATGATCTCTGATGGGAGGGAAATGGGTTCTGAGTACAGTACTGAGTGTAGAGACTTCTTGGGGCTGATGTATGATGACCCCTTACTGGAGAAGGAAGACTGAATGATATAACCACATTTTATTTTTGTCCAAATTAAGAAAACTAGAGAAATGTAATAATACCTTACATTTGCATGAATGTCTTGTAATATGTAAATGTTTTTTCAGCATTCTCACTTAATTCCAACCATTCCTGAGGGAGGCAGGGTAAAGATTATTTACCACTTATTCACAGAAGGAACGTGAGGCTCAGAGATTCAGGGATTTATCAAGGTAACAAGTAGCTGGTATTAAAATCATAACCAGGTTTTCTGTCGTAACCCAGTGACTGTTCTGTACTTGTATAATGTCTACCCCAAAATGGCCAGAGTTGTTCTGCATTTATTGTGGTCTCCATGGTCTTACCATGAATTACTGTTCACATTTTATGGATGAGGAAACTGAGGTTTAAACTAGTGATGAGGCTCGGTGCCTGTGGCTCAACGGGCTAAGGCGCCCGCCACGTACACCTGAGCTGGTGGGTTCGAATCCAGCCCGGCCCGCCAAACAACACTGACGGCTGCAGCCAAAAAATGGCTGGGCATTGTGGCGGGCGCCTTTAGTCCCAGCTACTTGGGAGGTGGAGGCAGGAGACTCGCTTGAGCCCAGTAATTGGAGGTTGCTGTGAGCTGTGATGCCATGGCACTCTATCCAGGGTGACAGCTTGAGGCTCTGTCTCAAAAAAAAAAATACAAAAAAATAAACTAGTGATGAGAGTTTTCCATGGTATTACATCCAATTTAGTGGCACGCAATACTAGAACTCAGATCTCCCCATGTCTAGTCCATTGCTTTGTGTATTCTGCCATCATCCCACTTCTTAGAGCACTGAAGACATATCAGGGGCCCTGCAATATATTAAAGACTGTTAAGCATATGGGCTGGTGAAGTGGGTTCTAGTTCTGACATTGCATTTGGCTGTCTGACCTAGGCCAAATCATATCACCTCCAAGTTTCAAGCCTCTCACATATCAAACAGTAAGTTCATATTTAAATTATGCTACTTCTTTCCAGTTTTAGTATTCTGTGAAGCTTACCAATGTATTACTGACTTGAAAATCTTGTGTGTGGGGGAGCTGAAGTACACTAAGATACATGTCAGGGTTTACTTGAATATCTTGAAAATAAACTCAGTGTTTTTATTTTTTTAGCTTTGTGGTTTTCATATAGTAAGGACTCAATAATAGCTATTGAATTAATGAAGAGGTGAATGAAATCATTCATAAGGAAAACAGGTGCTGTCAAACATAGAAAGCATCTCACAATGTAAATTCCTAATACATAAGATAATTTACCTACAGGGTGTACCTTCCGAAGCTGGCAGGTAGAGAGAGCCCATTGTTGCTGTCTTTCCTGAGTGTGTCATATAAAGAAGAGTTTTTCTTTCTCTCTGTGCACAATAGACTCATGTATGTCAGGCTTTTTTTCTCCCCACCCCTGTAGTTGTAAAGATACGATCTTAGAAATTGTCCTGTCCCATTTTATGAAAGGGGATGCCCAACCATTCTTTTTTTTTTATTTTTTTAATAGGTATTGGGTCAATTTCAACAGATGCTAATGTTGGTCATGGTTTTAGAGGGGGAACCTAATTAACGAAACCAACCTAGTTTCTGTTCCCTTTAAGAATATTCTTTTCTTTTCACCCTTTCTTCCTATAGACAGACAAGTAGCATTTTTTTTTTTTTTGAGACAGTCGCACTATGTTGCCCTTGATAGAGTGCCGTGGCGCCACAGCTCACAGCAACCTCTAACTCTTGGGTTTAAGCGATTCTCTTGCCTCAGCCTCCCAAGTAGCTGGGACTACAGGCGCTCACTGTAACGCCCAGCTTTTTAGTTGTTGTTGTTGTTGTAGTTGTCATTGTTGTTTAGCAGGCCCAGGCCGGGTTCAAACCCGCCAGCCTCAATGTATGTGGCTGGCACCGTAACCACTGTGCTATGGGCACTGAGACACAAGTAGCATTTTTAATGTTTGAAATGATGACAAAGAGTACAATGGATCTTTTTTTTTTTTTTTTTTTTTAAGAGACAGTCTCACTTTGTCACCCTTGGTAGAGTGCTGTGGCATCACTCCAGCTGTTGGACTTAGGCGATTTTCTTGCCTCAGCCTCCTGAGTAGCTGGGACCACAGGTACCTACCACAACACCCGGCTATTTTCTGATGGAGTTTGACCAGGGCTGGGCTTGAACCCACCACCTTTGGTATATGAGGCCAGCGCCCTACTCACTGAGCCATAGGTGCCACCCCAGTGGATCTATTATTAACAGATCCAAAATTTATATTGAGGATTGAGGTCTAATTTCTTCTGATAAAAAATTTAAATATTAACTAGTTTAGAAACTCATACCTTTTATGGATAAAGAAACTGAAAGTTAGAAAGGTGAATTGACTTGCTGATGGTCACACATACCAGGAGGACCAGGGCTGGTATGAAATTCTTATGAAGACTCATGTTCTATGGTGAGGGTGCAGTTTTGACCTTTAGAAATGATAGAGGATTAACAAAAAACTTGTGGTTATTATAATTATTATAGAGTCAGTACATTTTCAATGGCTTAGGATGTATATTTTAAAATGTCCTCATCTAAGGAGACGCCATTAAAGAGAATATGTTTTTCTGTTTTTTGTATTCACCATGATTCTCTTGGCTTATATACATCACTAGACTCAGATTAAATACTTTGCTACAACCAATGTTGGAGAGAGGACACTATTTGAATAGAAACACAAATGTATGCTGGTTTTCTAAGCTTCCCTTCCTGGTAAATAAAGCCAGAAACCAAAGGAGGCCCTTCATACAGCTGGTAAAGTCATAAATATGTATATATTTAATTTGCATTTGCATTTTGCTCTTAGGTCTGTTAAATAATGATTCAAAACATTTAATATCCTGGAAAAATAATGTTTTCCTCCTATGGCCAGAGAGCCTTCATTAGAGTTCTTTGTAAAACATCAAGTTCCAAATGTATTTGTTGCTGAAGCATGTTCTCTTTGTATCCAGTGCATTAACTGGAGTTGGAAGGAGTCCTTTTATTTTTTCAGAAGCTGCCCAGTTAGAACACTGTATTGTGTAGCTCCGTTCTTCATTTGTGGTCTTATCTATGGAACAGGGTGTGTTACTTTCTTCTAAATGCCAGGGAAATCAGGGAGGGAGGAAAGCTAACCTTCTGTTTTTATTTGTTTTGTTTTTCTTTTTTCAAATTATGTGTAGTCTACTGATGAAATTTTTGAGGTACACTGTCATACATGGTCAGCTACTGTTGACAAAAGAATTTGATTCAGTCAAGCTCCTTTCAATATAAAAGACTAGGCCAGGGAAAATGGGCTTGATTTTCTGCGTTCTAGTCTCAGTTGTAGCTACTCCTTCGTCAGAGGTATATAAAGGAGATGATCAACACAGGAAAGCACTGGAATCCCTCCTGAATTAGACTACTACTGGGAAGATTTGAAAAAGAAGTGGCTGGGACAAGATTGCGTGTTCAGCCAGCAGATTGTACCTTGGTATTACTATACTGAATTAAAACAAACCTGCCCTTGAATGAACAGCCAACTGAAGTGGGTGTTCTCATAGCAAGTCTTCTGTACTGTTGAGGGGACTAAATAAGCAATGGGTATGTAGCATGTTTGGGATAGTTTATCCGGTGAAAGTTCTTGAAACTCATCTTCTCTAATACTTTTAGAAAAGTAATTATAATTGGTTTATATACAATGAAATTATAATAAGATATAGGGCTTTGAGTATGGCTCCCACTTCAAAAAAATGTGTGTCTATATCTTTCAGTGGAGGTTCAGGCAAGGGTTGGAATTGCAGTGCTAAGGGACTAGGGAGTATAATTACCTTGAATTGGAGCTAAAGTTCAGAGACACGACTACAGAAAGTCTATTCATTTTGTAAGAAGAAAAGTGGTACTTAAACCTTCATCATCCAGTAATGCTGAGCAGGAGGTTTGAGGTGGAGGATAAAGTTATAGTTAGTGATAAAATTGTGTTTCTTTGCTTCATAGACAGACTGGCTTCAGAAATGCAGTGGATTCAACATGACATGTAGATAGGGTTTGGTTTTTTTGACATTTAATGCACACTTTTTTTCCTTTTTCTTTTTCTTTTTTTTTTTGCAGTTTTTGGCCGGGGCTGGGTTTGAACCCGCCACCTCCGGTATATGGGGCCAGCACCCTTCGCTTTTGAGCCACAGGCACCGCCCACTTTTTTCCTTTTTTTAATCCATGACCACCATCATGCTCTCTGGATCACATGGTCATACATTTGTTAATAAAGTAAGGAAACAACTAGAGCAGCAGCAACTGGAAAGCAATACTCGGACTTCCTTGAGGAAGCAGTGAGCACATCCTAGGTGTGCAGCAAATATTTGTCAATGAAAAAGGTTAGGTAGCACGTTTTATTTATATTTGTATTCTTGGAACTTAGCACTGTGTCTGGCAGACGGTAAGAATTTAATAAGTGTGCACTGAACAATTTATGCATCCAAATGAATATTACTCTTCAGAATCTTGGGATGTTCCATGATTATTCAAATGATTCTGTTATTTTCCAAATCATTTTTAAAATGTCAGGCAGGCTGATAGACACTCATTTTAATTATTTATAATGGTCCTTTCTTTTTAAAATCATAAATGGTATTCATTCACTAGACGCCAACCTTATATTAACCAACATGCCTGGGAATAATTTTTTTATTATTTCTCTTTTTTAGGAGAAAAACAAATATTAAAGGTGTTATACTTTTTGTTAAAAGTATATGATAAATATATTTTTGATACACCCAGAGGGGCTTGTTGGTTTGGTTCAGGGTATAGAAACAGAATGGACTTTAACCTTCCCTAAGTTAATCAGCTGAAATATATCACCTCTTTTTAGAGCCTTCTCTGATCGTCTAACCAGCAAGGGACCTTCCCATATGCTTTGCTCACTTGTCACAATGGATAGTCACGCATTTATGTTGTTCACTTGTTTTTCTGTCACTATGCCCAAACTCACACTCAACTCAAGATTGTAAACTCCTTGAGGGCAGAAGTCTTGTTTCTTTAGCAGTGTTTTTCTATTGTTGGCACAAGGTAGGTGCCAGGCTTGCTTTTGTACATTGTATATTTAAACGAATGCAAATATATAAATGAATGAACGAATGAGCCCTATTCATCCTGTCAAGGTGAAATGGGCTCCCAGTGGGGTTGCTCAAGCTGAATCAGTCCAGCATTGAAGACAGTGCTTACATGTTAGCTATGACAGTTCCATTAAAATGGCAAAGAGCCCTTTGGGATGAGGAAACTTTCGTTTAGGTGAATACATTCTGCCATGATTTCAAATGAAACACTATCTTTATTTAAAGAGTGATTCTTTTTATTTACTCAAAAATTAATAGTAGCAAACAAATTAGTAGAAATTATTAAGCACAAAACAGTGCATTCCAAAATTGTTAAAATGGGCTGCAAAAGTACCTAAATCATAAACATGTTAATTTCACATTAAGACACATTAGTGTTAATAGACAAGGTGGATCCTGTGATGCCTCACATAAAGCTTTCCAGTCTTAGCTCCTTTTTCTTTAATCATTAGATATATCAATAGTCAAATACCATGGAAGAAGCCAGAGTAGTGGTTCTCAAAGTGTGGTCTTTGGACCAATAGCATTACCTGAGAAGCTATTAAAAATGCAAATTCTTATACTTCACGCTAGACTAAATGAAAGGCAAACAGTGGGGATGGAGTTTGGCAATCCGAGTGTCAACAGGCCTCCAGGTGAATCTGATCCACACTCAATATTGCCAGTAAATGTTACATCTGTTGCTTAAAGTCTAAGCCTCCTGAGGTGTTCAGTATTCCCACCGGGAAACCAAGATGCCTTGCGAAGGTGCCATCTGCCTGATCCATCAGAAATATGAAGGGAGAAATGAAAAATTCTCTCTTGGCTAGTCTCAGCTTTTCTCAGAAACTATGTGGATCACAAGAGAACAAATTCTTGTAACTGGATTGGAGACCTAGGACCTACATGGTCTATAAAAAAGTTGTTTTTTTTTTTTTTCGAGACAGAGCTTCAAGCTGTCACTCTGGATAGAGTGCTGTGGCATCACAGCTCACAGCAACCTCCAACTCCTGGGCTCAAGCGAGTCTCCTGCTTCCACCTCCCAAGTAGCTGGGACTACAGGCACCCACTACAATGCCTGGCTATTTTTTGGTTGCAGCCGTCATTGTTGTTTGGCGGGCCTGGGCTGGATTCAAACCCACCAGGTCAGGTGTACATGGCGGGCGCCTTAGCCTGTTGAGCCACAGGCTCTGAGCCTATAAAAAAGCTTTTGATAGTTACTAACCCTGCCAAGTGATGGGTACTCCCAGGGCTGGGAAAAGCTTCAGGGTTTGTGGGTGATGAGCAGTGAGACGCTAGGTCCATGCATGACTTATTTTGGATTTTACTTCGACACCAGGTGGAGAAAAGATTACAAGAGCTAGTGGTCTGGGAAAAGGAACCATGGTTTTCTGGCATTCTCAGACTGTTTCAAGTCAGTGCGGTACAGTCGATATTGATGGACTCTTTGGCCAAAGACAATGCCAGGTACAATGATGTATACCAATGTGTCCTGGCTGTCAAGGAGGCTGACAGTGCTGAGAACTTCCTCTATACTAGGCACTTCTCAAGTTGTTTCTTTTCATTGCCATATATCTACAAGGTAGGCTTCTGTGTCCTTGCTGGAAAGAAGGAAGTGGAGACCTACGCAGATGAGTAGTAAATTGCACATGAGTACAGAGCCTGTAAGGGATGTTGCTAAGGTTCCAGCCCTGGGTTTTCTGATTTTAAAACTTAAACTTTTAATATCTGTTTCATACTGTAGCACCTTGGAACAAGAGTTTTAAGAAGAACATAAGTGAACCTAAATTGTAGGTCTCACAATCTAGTCTCTGAACTCTAAATTGCATGATTGACCTTGCACTTGGACATCACAGAGCATCTCAAATTCTACCTGTCCAAAACCAGAACTGTGATCTTTTTCTCTATACCTAATACTCTTGCAGGGTCTCCAGCTCTTTGGTGGACACTGCTACCCACCAAGTAGTATGAGCAGAAACTTGGAAGCCATCCTTGGCTCCATCCTTTCCATTCCCTGTGTCTAATCCATCAGCAGTGTGTATTGATTTTGCTCCCAGCCATCTCATCAGCACTTCTGCTGATTCTGTCCTAGCCCAGCTTTGTATCTGTCTGCTGAACTCGTCTCTTGAGTCCACTGTGGCTCTCTGCTAATCTGCTACTTATACTGCGGCCAGAATGCTAAAGAAGCACCAGAAACCCTCCTGGCTGGATCTTTACTTCCTGCACCCAGCCAGACTCTCATGGAAACAGACAGTCCCCGGGACTCTACCACGGGTGACTTTCTCCTGCAGGCCTCCAAGCATTTGTTCCTTCAAGTAGAGTTCTACTCCGATGCTTTTGCTTTGCTGGAGGACAGTCAGATCAGGTTCCTAACTATAGTCAGCTGCTCTTAAAGGTGTAGTGTGCAAACTCCAAGGTGGTCCTAGGAACTTGCTCAACCCCACTCCAAATCTGAAGATTTTAACAGTGCTCTGGGAATCCCCAAGGTGTGCTCACTCATTATAGCAAGGAACAAAAGACTGCTGCACCACCACACTTACTTATACTTGGGCCCGAGGGTCCATGACTTTAAATCATTCTCTCTGTAGTTGTTGTAATAGAAACCAGTTGAAATAGGTGGGGGAAACCTTTCTGACCTAGCGCTGGGATAGAAGCGTGCTGGAGAGAGAGAAACACAGGGATCTGCCTCAGTCTCCCCAGTGGCCTGCCTGTGTGCCTAGAGTAAAGATCCAGATCATCCAGGGCCACCTGCACAGCCCGGGTGCTGCCCACCCACCACTCCAGTGTAAGACCCACCACTCTGTCCAGCCACACTAAGCACTGCCAGCTCCGGACCAGCACACATGTTGCTCCCTCTGGAGTATTCTTCTCACTGGCTGATCATGCTTCAGATCATTTCTAAGGTTACTTTTGAAAGAGGACCTTCACCACCTACCCCCAGTCCAGGACAGGGCCAGCAGTTTGTTCTCCAGGAAGAGTTCAATGCCGTGATTACTTGACTCATAGCAGCTCCCCAGCAGTGAGATGGTGTTAGCACATATATTATTTTCCTGAATAAATAAGTATGTGGATGCCTTTTTTCACCTTAAAAAAAAAAATTTCTTTTGTGGAATTCCAGTGAAGAAAGGATATGAACAGAAATTGTGAGTGGATGATCCTGTGTGGGCTTTCCATGTTCTTTACCATTGCTTAATTCCGCAGCCGACACCACCAGCATTTCTGTAATGGTAGCTGTGGTCATTATTCCCAAGAAAGGTTACCCCCAAATCATCATCTAAAATAATTCTGGAAGGATGCCCAAAATACTGATATCCTTATTTGTTTCTGGGGAGGTGAATTGACTAGCTGGGGGTTAGGGATGGGAGGGATAGGAGGGTAGTTTTTCTTTACATACCATATTGTACTTCTGAATTTTGAACCAGATATTTGGATTTCTTATCTAAAAAATTAAAATTATAGGGTGCACCTGTGGCTCAGCGAGTAGGGCACCTGCCCCATATACCGAAAGTGGCGGGTTCAAACTTGGCCTCGGCCGAACTGCAAAACAAAAAAATAGCCGGGTGTTGCGGCGAGTGCCTGTAGTCCCAGCTACTCAGGAGGCTGAGGCAAGAGAATAGCCTAAGCCCAGGAGTTGGAGGTTGCTGTGAGCTGTGTGACACCAAGGCACTCTACCAAGGGCGATAAAGTGAGACTCTGTCTCTACAAAGAAAAAATAAATAAAACAAATTAAAATTATAAAAGTAAAAGGAGGGAAGGCATAAAAAGGGATATGAAGGAATGGGAATGATTGTTCTTTAGAGAAAAGAAGATGGAGGTATAGTTGAAGGAAGTTTTGTCTTCAAGGATATAGCCAGTTATTCTGAATTGCTCTGTACATCTATGGAGGATTATATGGCTTCTACTTAAAGGGATTCCAACAGTATACCTGGACTTAAAGAAGTTCACCTGACATTGCTCATCACAAATTATTACATTTATTATATTTAATCCAAATATAAAGACTAATACAGTTTAATTATTTAATAGCAGAGGCCAGCCATGGGGGCTTGCCCCTATAATTCCAGTGCTTTGGAGGCTGAGGTGGGAGGATCACTTGAAGCCAGGAATTTGAGATTAGACTGGGAAACATAGCAAGACACCATCTCTACAAAAAATAAAAAATCAGCTGAGGATGGTGGCAGGTGTCTGTAGTTTCAGCTACTTAGGAAGCTGAGGAGGGAGAAGTGCTTGAGCCCAGGAGTTGGAGGTTATAGTGAGCTGTGACCACTGCACTCCATCCTGGGCAATAGAGTGAGAACAAGACCCTGTCTCTAAAAAATAAATAATAAATAAATGATCTAGATATCCTTAGGATTAGTTAGAGACAGTATGGTAGCATCCTATAGAAATTGGTTAATATAAATTGGCCTAACTTAGCTTGTATTTGATCTTTGCACATAGTTTTTTCAGTTAGTCACACTTGAGCTATAAATAAAAGAAATGCCAACCTATCCTAGTCAATTCAGGCTGCTATCATAAAATGCCACAGACTGGCTTATAAACAACAAAGATTTATTTCTCATAGTTATGGAGACTGAAAGACTAAGGTCAGGTTGCTAGAATGGGCAGGTTTGATGAGGCCTCTCTTCCAGGTTTCAGAGGGCCAACTTCTCATTGTATCCTCATTATGGCCGAAAGAAAGAGAAAGAGCTCTCTGGGGTCCCTTTTGTAAGGGGACTAATCCCATTCCTGAGATCTTCACCCCATGACCTAATTACCTCCCAAAGACCTCCACCTCCTAATAACACCACTTTGGGAGTTAGAATTTCAACATGAATTTGGGGGATAAAACATTCAGACCATTATATAACCCTTAAATCAATACCCTACATGAAACACATTCTACATTGAAAACTAGTATGTACATGGATGTACAAATAACAAATATAACCAAAACAAAAGTTTCATGAGACAATACTGAACCATACTGTATGAAATGTGCTCTGTGATTATCTGTGTCCCCTCCTACCTCCAATCCCCACCATACACTGGTCACGAGCCATGGAATTGACTTTCCTCCACATTGAAGGGCAGAATCCTACAAGTTGGAAAGTGTGGATCTAATCTTCTATCCCCTCTAGTGCCTGTGGTCTGTGCTCAACCCAGAGGCTGAGGAGCTGTGTGACCCCACATCCAGTGTTCTTTCCAGTCCTAGGGAACCTCTCAGAGGGTTGTGAGTTAATAGTGCCCTAATGTCACTCTCTGCAAAGTTTTAATTTCTGTCAAGAAGGCTATGTGAAATTGGAGGGTAGGCATAAGATAGAACTTGGTGTTGGAGAAAAGTGACTCATACGGCTGCTAGGTCTTGCATATGGGATAGATAAGCTGTAATGATGAAGGATGGCCTTTAAACTAGGACACATCTATATTTTTTCCCCTTGTGCTTACCCTAAAGTTCATACTAATTTATTTTAGCAAGAACCTAAATACTGTAAGAAAAAACCCTGAGTTAAAAAGTCTGTCAAGAATAACTTGACAGCATGTATTTTTTTCTTCCTGAAATTCACTGGGACTTAAAGCTACTCATTTTAATTGGCTGCTCAAGCACAAAGTGAAAGCGCCTCAAAACAGGGAACTCTTGGCTCTCAGAACCTTTAGGTAGGGTGTTTTACTTATAGAATAAATTTTCTGATTGCTTGCTCCATTAAGTGCCAACATTTATTATGGCCAAGTTCTATACAGAAAAATTTCCTAATGTTGTCAGATCTTTCCCTGATCCTTAAGAACAAAACGTTTTTTATGCTATGATAAAGTGATAGATTTAGGATTCATTCAGGGATGCAAGGTTCTTTGCCCTTGCACCCCCTGGCCCTGCTTGCTGTTTTCAAAAATCTTGTCTGCTTTTTCTTGATGTTTTTTGAAGGGGGGGGGGAGCTATTACTGTGGCTTTTAGCAGTGGGGCCCTTCACTTATTATTTGCTCTTAGGAATTTCTTGTGAGCTTGGGAACCAGATAACCATGTTGTCTGAATTGTACTTCCCAAATAGACTCAGATTATCTATGGAAATTGAATTTTTGTTTTAAAAGGAAAAAAATTGAGGGAGGACTTCAAGAGTCCTGTTTTTAAAGCAGGCAAGTGTTAGTTCTTTCTTGTTCACTGAGTTGATTGGCCAATAAAAAGCATATTTTTCTTCCATCCTGTTCTTGGGTTGTTCAGATAAAGTGCTATCATCTCAGACTGAGATAGGCATGGTTTCTTTTTCTTTATTTTTATAAAATATTTGTAAGGTGTTGACTACATCATGGTCTAAACCAAGCAAGATATCATAGACTTTTTCGTTTAACTTAAACATAGTGGTAATTTATGGGTATTTGGTACCCATTTCATTTGCAATCATTTTTGCCTTTAGAGGTTATAGATTTCCAAAAGTATTTCTCTTTCCCTCAGAGAAAATGCAGAGAATAATTTCCCAAAGTTTCCTAATTTTCATCTTTCATTCCCACTCTTTAACACTCTCAATAAAACATAAGGTAAATAATGAAAAATTCACTTATTTTTAAAGATATGAACCAGACTGCTCTTAGGCTTGTGAATTTGTTATATGGAAACAAAAAAACTATGGTGTCATTGCTTTGATGAGCTGTAATTAAATGATGCCCTTTTGTCGTTTTTCCCAAGACAGAGCACTGATGACTGTGGAACTGAAACAAATGGGAAATCATTCTCTCATGCTAAGGGTTAAGAATGAAACATGAATTATGTTTATGTTTGTTTATAGAAGACAGAATGGAAATTCAGTTTTAAAGATTTGTGTACAGTTGGGCTTCATTATTTAGTTTAACAGTTTCACAGAAACTCCCTCTCCTACACGACAATTTATAATGTAAACATGATGCATCATTTCATTTTGTGCAAACTTTATACAAGGAATAGTCATTTCCACATATGTCAAAAGACTTCTGGAAACATTTTAGAACTGAATGCTAAGTATCCTACATGTGGGCCTGGAAGCTTTCAAGATAGATGATCAAAACTTCTTGACATTACATTTTTATTTCATTCATCTGCCTTCTTAGTGAAATGTAAAGTTTTACAAGAGCAAGAACTTTGTTCTGTTTGCTTCTGTATTCTCAGCACCTTGAACGGTGCTCAAGCACAAAGTTGGCCTGGAATTACCATTTGTTGAATGAGTGAAGGAATGAATTCTTAAGCTGTATGAATGAATTTTAAAACTGTAACTGTTTTCAACTTCCTAGCTCCCCTTTCCTTTAAAAAAAATGCCTAGAAAAAAAATAAATAAAATCTACAGTCTAGTTCCTAGTCTTACCATTGTTTCAACTTCCCTTCCCAAGGAGCAGCCTTACTTATTGCCAAATTTTAGGTCTCTAAATTTTGCTGTTTTGGCCTATTCCATTTAGAACAATTTAATGCCCATTGTGTCTTAGGCACTTATTTACTCTTTGGATCCAAACTCTTACCTCTGTGAAAAATACCTGTTACAAAATCTGTACTTGCAACAATGCTGTCACCCTTTTTAAAAATGCAATCTATCTCCCCTCCCAAATTCTAAGTTTTCATCAAAGATACCCTCATTCTTTTTACCTACCTTTGAAATAGTGGAGTCTTTTTACTTTGCTTATCTCTGTGTATGTGCAACTCCCAGCTTAAAAAGAATGTCCTGTTCTCACCTCCGTTTTCTATATTAATGCCTCTCCTCTAGTCTGTTACAGCAGTTTCCCAAATGGCTTCCCCTTTCATCAATTATGATACCTGCTTTCAGACATTATAATTTTGTTACTGCCATGCACAGACATTTTAGAAGCTCTCCTGTGTCTGAAATCTAAATGCTTTGATTTGGACCATGGGACCACTCCCAGTCTGGTCTTAGTTGCCATTAACAATTGTCATTGTTATAGTTGTAGCATAGCAGTGACAGCAGCTACCATTTCTTCAGCTCTTACAGCACATGCGAAGGCGGGAACTCATCAAGCTTCTTAGTGTGTGTTGCAGCTGTACAATGTGGTAGTGGGTAGGGCTGCTATGGGTGGAAGGTGATAGGGCAGGAGAAGGGTGTTGGGGCCGGACCATGGACATCTTGTCAGCTGTGCTAAGGAGTTTGAAGTTTTCTTCCACAGGAAATGAGGCATCCTTTAGAAGAGTTTCATGGACAAGTGATGAGCTCTTATTTTATTTCATGTCACACCATGAACTATAGTTTGGGAGATGCATTAGAAGGGTAAGAGACTGAAGACAGGAGTTGATGAGGGTCTGAATTAAAGAAGTCAGGATAGGGAAGAGTGAGAAGATCGGAAATTTAGGAGGGAGAGCTACGACTTGCTGACTGCCCGGATATGAATTTTGGGAAATGGTAGAAGGGATGTGATTCTCTGGCTTTTGACTTGAGTGGCCACAGAGATTGGGGTTGACACTCAACAGGAAGAATGCCGAGAAGAGGCCGCACGGGTGTGGTGGCCAAGACAGGGGACGGTAACGAGGAGTCCTGATCGGGGCGTGTGTTTGACGTATCTGTGGGATAGCGCGGCAGAGTGTGGCTGTAAGGAGAGAAGTCCATGCCGGAGCCCCCGGCTGTGTATGGTGATGTGCTCTGGGTGGTGACCGAAGCTGCGGAGAGTGAGATCCCTGCGGGACACGCAGGTGGAGAGCCTAGAAGGACGCTGTGTGTGTGTAGTGTAACGAGAGGCCGTGATGAATGAGCACTGGCCAGTGACTAAAGCCAGGGGATTATTATAAATGAGGCTTCCCTGAAGGGGTTTGTGTAATAAGCGGAGAGAACATCATCCCCAGATCTTCATTTGCAATTTTGTTTCTCCACACCTTGGCTTATGCCCTTGTTTTCTTGCCGAATCTTCTCTCTCCGTTTTCTCTGTTTAAAGAAATGGCTTCCTATTTTCATGATTGCCGTACACCCACTGTTCTGGAAGGCGTCTCTGACCCGCCGGCTGCTTGTCCAGAAGTGATTTCCCAAGAGCACATTCTCTTTGGTGTTCTTCTGCGACGCTTTTGGAGCTGTCCCTGGGGGCTCATGTTTCATTTTGCTCTCAGCTTATCTGCCCAAGCAGACTCAAGTCCTGACAGCAGGGACCATGGCTTGGTCTGCTCTGTCCTCCCCCCAAGCCCAACAGTTCCTTCTACATACTGCCTGCTCCTGTTACATTTCCCCCCCCTTTTCCTCGCTGGAAGCTTATTTGCTGAACATATTGTACTTACTTTTACTTTATTTTTAAAATGTTTATGTTATATAATAGTTGTACATATGTTTGTACATGTGACATGTCAATATCTGAATACCATGTGTAACGATCGAATCAGGGTAATTGAAATATCCCTCCCCTGGAACAGTTTTCTTTGTGTGGGAAACATTACAATTCTTCTCTTTTAACTATTTTGAAATATACAACAAATTATGGTTAACTGTAATTTCTCTACCATACGATCAAATACTAGAATGTATTCCTTCTATCTTGCTGTATTTTTGTACCCCTAAGCCAACTTCTTTTCATCCCCTCCTTCCCTATTGCTTTTCCCAGCCTCTGATAACTACCCTTTACTCTTTGCCCCCATGAAATCCCCTTTTAAAGTTTCCATATGTAAGTGAGAACATGCAATGTTTGTCTTTCAGTGCCTGACTTATTTCACTTAACATAATGACTTCCAGTTCCATCTAAGTTGCTGCAAATGACAAGATTTCATTCTTTTTTGTGGATGAATAATATTCTATAGCATGTGTGTGTATGTATATATTTATGGGTATATATATACACACCACATTTTCTTTTTCCATTCATCTATTGATGAATACTTAGTTTGCCTTCGTATCTCAGCTATTGTGAATAGTGCAGCAGTAAAGATGGAATACAGATATCTCTTTGATATATTGACTTCCTCTCTTTTGGATGTATATCCAGCAATGGGATTGCTGGATCAAACAGTGGTTCTATTTTTAGCTTTTTGAGGAACTCCCATACTGTTTTTCATAATGGCTGTACTATTTTACATTCCCAGCATCCATGTATGAGGGTTTCCCTTTCTCTGCCTTCTTGTCAGCATTTCTTATTTTTTTTTTTAATAGTAGCCTTTCTAACTGGGGTGGGATATTATTTTTTTGATTTTAGAATATTAGGGAGTATATAGGTTTTGTTTACATATTTTGTTTTTGTACAAATTAGTCAAAGTGACAAGTGTGCCCTATGCCCCAATAGTGCGCACTGTACCCGGTAGGTATGAGTTTATCCATCCCCTTCTCTCTCCTCCTCCCAGCATGATTTTCATTGAAATTACTTCCATATGTGCACTTAAGTGTTAATCGATTAGTTGCAATTTCATATTGAGTATATGTGTGTGTTCTTCCATTCTTGTGATATTTCACTTAGGAGAGTGGTTTCAAGTTCCATCCAGGTTATCAAAAAAGATACTAGATAGCTGTTTCTTTTTTTGGCTGAGGGGTACTCCATGGTATGCATATTCCACAATTTTTTAATTGCATTGGCTATTTATGTGTTTGGTGGATACTTTGGTTGCTTCCATGTCTTTGCATTTGTGATTGTGCTTCTATCAACATTTGAGTGCAGGTGTCCTTTCTATAAAATTACCGTTTTTCCTTTGGGTATATACCCACAATGAGATTGCTGGATCAAATGGTAGTTCTACTTTTAAGTTCTTTGAGGTATCACCACCAATGGTTTTTTAGTATAAGCCATTCTCACTGGAATTGGGTGATATCTCAATGTGGTTTTGATTTGCATTTCCCTAATGATTAGAGACACTGAACATTTTTTCATTAGTTTGTTAGCCACTACTATATTTGAAAGGTTTTCATGCTAATTTGCTGGAGTTCTTTGTAGATATTGGTTATCAGTCCTTTATCAGATGTGAATATTTTCTCCCATTCTGTGAGTTGTCTATTTGCTCTTTTGATTGTGTCCTTAGTTGTGTAGAAGCTTTTTAATTTGGTCGGGTCCCATTTATTTTTGTTGTTGCTGTGATTACTTTCGGAGTCTTCTTAATGAATTCTTTGCCTAGGCTGATATCTATAAGAGTTTTTCCAACATTTTCTTCCACAATTCTTACAGTTTCATGCCTTAGGTCTAAGTCTGCTATCCGTTGTGAATTAATGTTTGTGAGTGGTGAGAAGTGCAGATCCTGTTTCAGTCTTTACATGTGGCCATCTAGTTTTCCCAGCACCATTTATTGAATAGGGATTCTTTTCCCCAGTGTATGTTTTTATCTGTTTTGTCAAAAATTAGATGAGAATACGAGGATTTATTTCTGGGTTTTCAATTGTGATGCATAAGTCTTGTTTTTTTGGTGCCAGTACTATGCTGTTTTGATTACTATAGCCTTGAAGTATAGCTTGAAGTCTGATAAAGTGATTCCTCTCACTTAGTTCTTATTATATAAGATTGCATTGGCTGTTTGGGGTCTTTTCTGGTTCCATACAAAGCGTAGAACTATTTTCTGTAGATCTGCAAAAAATGGCAGTGGTATTTTAATGGGGATTATGTTGACTCTGTGAATCACCTTGGGTAGTATAGCCATTTTAACAATGTTGATTCTGCTGATCCACAAGCATGGTAAATGTTTTTCATCTGTTTACATCCTCTGCAGTTTCTTTCTTCAGTGTTTTGTAATTCTCCCTATAAAGGTCTTTTACTTCTTTTGTTAAATATATCCCTAGGTATTTAATTTTTTCTTTGTTTTACTGTGAAAGGTATTGTCTCTTTGATTTGATTCTTAGCTTGATCATTGTTGGCAAATATGAAAGGTATAGATTTGTGTACATTGATTTTGGACTTTGCTGAATTTATTTATCAATTCCAGGAGTCTCTTGGTTGAATCTTTGGGGTTTTCTAGATAGAAGATTATACTGTCAACAAGGAGCAATAGTTTGCTCTCTTCTTTCCCCATTTGGGCCCCTTTGATTTCCTTGTCTTGACCGATTGCTCTGGCGAGAACTTCTAGCACTGTGTTGAATAAAAGTGGTGAAAGTGGGCAGTCTTGTCTGGTTCCCATTCTAAATGGGAATGTTTTCAGTTTTTCCCCACTTAATATGATGTTGGCTATAGGTTTGTCACATATAGCCTATAGAATATTGAGGAATGTCCCATCACATATTCCTGGTCAATAATGTTGAACATTTTTCATATGCCTTTTTCCATTTATATGTCGTTGCTTGAGAAATGGCTATCTAGGGGTTTTGCCATTTTTTATAAAAAAAATTTTTTTTACCCATTGACTTGAGTTCCTTGTATATTCAGTTATTAATCTCTTGTCAAATGGAGAATTTTCAAATATTTTCTCTCATGCTGTAGGTTGTATCTTTACTTTGTTGGTTATTTCCTTTGCTGTGCAGAAGCATTTTACCTTGATGCAATACCATTTGTCTATTTTTTACTTTTGTTCCTTACACTTTTCACGTTTGGTCCTTACACTTACTCAAAAAGTTTTTACCCAAACCAATGTCCTGTAACATTTTCCCAGTGTTTTCTTTTTATGTAGTTTCACTGTTTTGGTTCTTAACATTTAAGTCTTTGATGCATTTTGTGTTGGTTTTTATATGTGGTAAAAGATGGGGATCTAGTTTGATTCTGCATGTTGAAGAGGCTGTCCTTTCTCCAGGGTATGATGTTGGAACATTTATCAAAATCAAATTGGCAGTAGGTGCATGGATTTCTTTCTATGTTCTCCATTCTGTTCCATTTATCTATGTGTCTATATTACACCGATACCATACTATTTTGATTACAGTAGCTTCTAGTGTAATTCGATATCAGGTAGTGTGGTGTCTCCAGCTTGGTTCTTTTTGCTCACAATTGTTTTAGCTATTTGTGTGGTCTTTTGTGGTTTCATACAAAAATTTTTCGTAATTTGTTTTATTTTTATCTGTTTTTTTCCTATTTCTGTGAAGAATATCACTGATATTTTGATAGGGATTGCGTTTAATCTGTAGATTGCTTTACGTCAGTGTTTGTCAACCTTTTTTTATCTCACAGCACACTTGAACCTACAGTTAAACTTCCATGGCACACTTAAATTATGTTGATTAAAAAAAGAGTAAAAAGTAGAATATAGTTACTGTGCTTTGGACTTCTTTTGAAAATAAATTAATTAATGATCTTTAAAAAATTTTGCAGCATACCTAAGATCCTCTCACAGCACACCAGTATGCCGTGACACACCAATTGAAAATCTCTGCCTTAAGTACACAGATATGTTAACAATATTAATTCTTACAATCCACGAGCATGGGATATGTTTTCTTTTTTCTGTGTCCTCTTCAATATTTTTCACAGGTGTTGTATAATTTTCCTCATAGAGATATTTCACTTGTTTAAATTTAGTCCTAGGTTTAAATTTATTTTTTGTAGCTATTGTAAATGGGATTGCTTTCTTGATTTCTTTTTTAGATTCATTTCTGTTAACTTATAGAAGTACTGTGGATTCTTATATGTTGATCTTGTGTCCTGCAACTTTATTGAATTTGTTTGTTAGTTCTAAGAGTTTTTTGGTGGAGTCTAGGTTTTTCTAAATACAAGATTGTTTCCTATGTGAACAAAGATAACTTGACTTCATCTTTTCCAGTTTGGATACTCATTATTTCCTTCTGTTGCCTGATTGCTGTGGCTAAGACTTTCGGTACTATGTTGAATGAAAGTGGTAAAAGTGCATCGCTTCCCAGCCTTTTGGTTAAGATCAAGTGAAAGTGGTGAAAGTGGGCCTCCTGTCTTGTTCCAGGTCTTCATGGAAAGGCTTTCCATTTTTTGCCTACTACTCTTTATTGATTATTTTTATTTTCCTTTAGAAGTATGAAGAAACAAGGTGAACAACTCAAAGTTCTATAATGGTTTACATCAATTGATGTATCTCAAACTAAATTGAAAATGCTTGCTTAAAATGTGTTTGTGACTGAATGTTCTATTTCTCACCTTAAAAAAAAATTAGCAAAAATGTCTATAAAATCCAGGGCAGAATTCTGGTCATTTGTCATTCTCACTATTTTAAACTCTGGAGTAACAGACTATGTCTTTTTTTGTTGTTGTTGAGACAGAGCCTCAAGCTGTCACCCTGGATAGAGTGCCATGGCATCACAGCTCACAGCAACCTCCAATTCCTGGGCTCAAGCGAGTCTCCTGCCTCCGCCTCCCAAGTAGCTGGGACCACAGGCGCCCGCCACGATGCCCGGCCATTTTTTGGTTGCAGCCGTCATTGTTTGGCGGGCCTGGGCTGGATTCAAACCCGCCAGGTCAGGTGTACGTGGCTGGCGCCTTAGCCCGCTGAGCCACAGGCACCGAGCCGTAACAGAATATGTCTTTTGGCAGATCCCTTACACCTACTATGACTTCTTCTATGAGCAGAGTTTATATTTTGGTTTCATTGAGTCAAACTTTCTATGTTTTTAAATGGCATTTGCATGCATTTGTGCAAGTTGAATTTGGATACAGTGAGAGTGCTCGTCTGTGAAGCAGAGATTTTGACTTATTTGGCCTCTCTGATAATAGTTTGGTGACCTCTGGTCAAGTGGCTTGACACTTTCTATGCATTTTTCTTTACCTCATCTGTGAAACAAGAATCTATACACTGGCTCCTGACCTAGTTCAAAGGCACATCATAAGGCCAAATAAAATGATGGCCTTTCAGGTCTTCATGACAAAAGCATCACACACATTGGAGAATTTATTTCATAGGAATTGCAGAAAGAGTTCAGGCTCAGGGCAATTACCTTTGTAGCCTGTAAGTAAGCAGATCTGAGCCAAGGGATCCCCATAAAGAAGAATTCTCCTTTCTTATTCCTGAGGCAGAAGATGTAAGTGGGACACTTCACTAAAGGCTAATGAAAGCTGCTGAACTTAAATACACTCTCAGCATGGATGAGGAGAGCAGCATGCTTTTATCTTTAAAAAGAGGTGAATCCTGGATGTGGGTGTTTATTGAAGAAAGCAAAACTCAGGCCTATTTGTCAAAGAAAAAGAATGCTGGTGATAGTGAACAATTCATAATTCCAATCTAGAATGTGATGCTCCAAGTATTAAATAAATCCATTGCTTATTCCATCCATTTAGTATGATGAATGGTTGTCAACTTATCATGTCCTGCTGAGTGCTCTGTCATACAAAGATGATTAATGTTTCATTGAGTGCTGCCTGTTTAGGTACTATGAGAAGCTCCTAGAGGTCATCTAGAAAGCACTTTTATCACCTGTGGAATCTTTAAGTTTGTTTGAGTTTAATTGGACATTCCTTGAATGCTAATGAAAACTTTAGTTAGAAATAGTTATAGTCTGATGACCTATACCAAATGGCAGAGGGATCCAACTGATGTTTCTGATGTGGGTAATACCTGATCAAAAATGAGAAAAACTCATAGAGTTTAACAGCATTGGCATAGGTGTCACACCATTAGATCTGTAGTCATGATGTTGGAGTCATAATAAGAGGCTGAAATCTTAATTCTTTACTTAGCTTGGAAGTAAGCATAGGGGCATAATCATAATCATACAGATACTGTTTCTATTTTATTCTCTTAGAATCAGGCTATGGACTGAGGATGGAAGACTTGGTTGTGGTTACAGGCTATGTTACAAATGTTAGTAACCTCAACAAAGAAAAAAACCTCCTTCTAGGTGGTGGGACATGGAATCAGAGAGGAGACAGTAAAGAAGGTAATATCCTCATCTCCTAAAATGATGAAGTAAGATATAATAGTTAAAAGTTGGTGAAATTCCAGAAATGTTGTGCCATCTTGCATTCTCATCAGTGGCATGTGGGAGTTCTAGTTGCTCCACATTTTCACAAACAGTTGAAAAATGCATAGAATTTCTTTTACATGGATAATAGTGTTGTCTATGAATAAAGACAGTTTCACTTCAAAATAGAAATTGGCAAAAATATAAATGAAAACTTGAATACTTAACATTAGAAAGGTGATGAACAGAAGAATTAAAACAATAATATATCAGACTTTGGGAGGAGTTTGAGAAGTGTCCTTGATCTGAATCAAGACCCAGAGATTTAACCATGTTATTGCAAGTTATGAAGATAACCATCAAGAGACCAAAACCAAAAATTTTAAGAACAGTTGTCATGGGAGAATGGAACTGGTAGCAGGGCTAGGAAAAGCAAGTATTGGTTGCTGTCATGAAATCTTCTGCTACTTATATCATTGATATATTGCCTTGTACATGCATTTCCTTGATAAAAATAAGGTATTGGTATATTGGTAATTAGAACATAGAGAGAAAAGGGACATGAAGTAACTAAAATGAGTTGAGGATCATAATTGAATATTATAAAATAAGGAATACTAGGGAAATAGTCTGTGATTGAAGAGTTGTCTAAAGAAAGGAAGGGCCCTGAAATGATGGTTCTGCTGAGTCTCTAACACTGAGTGGGTTCTTAGTATATTCTGGGTACTTTCTGTATAGTAAACACAAATAACTTGTTTAATATTCATAGAAACCCATGGGGCAGGTATTATTATCACCATTTTATAAATGAGGAAACTAAAGAGAAGGGATATTAATGTTCTCTGAGGTCACACTGTTGGTTACTATGACCAGCAGGTCCAACTCCAAAGCCATCTCTACTATGACCCCATGTTGCATCTCTTGGAGGATGTAGGGTGTCACGCCCCACACAGCACAGAGGGAATTCTTCTTGATGCTGAGATGACTTGGCTTATTCTCTGAGGCCATCTCCTAAAAAGGCACTTAACCTTAGTTCATTCATGGTTCAACAGCTATTCGGGTGCCTGTAACACAGTTCTAAGTAGTAGGATTATTCCTTTTTAGTGGGAGGAGACCAATGATAATGAATAATAAATGTATAATTTGACACGAAATGCTATGGGGTCCAACAAAGCAGAGTGACAGTAGTGGTGGTGGGAAGGTATTATTTTAGAAAGGAAGGTCAGGGAAGTCCCCTCTGAAGAGGTGTCCCATGAACATTGTCTTGCAGCATTCTGGCTGCTGTAACAAAACAGCATAGATTATATGCCTTAAAGAACAGACATTTATTTCTCACAGTTCTGAAGATGGGGAAGTACATGATCAAGGTGCTGAAAGATCCAGTCTTTATGGTTTGCAGATACAGTTGTGTTCTTGTTGTATTCTCACATGGCAGAGAGAGATGAAGAAAGTTCTGTATGTCTGTCTTGTGTGGTCACTAATCTCATTGGTGAGGGCTCCATCCCCATAACCTAATGACCTCTCAAAGATCCCAACCTTTAGTACTATCACAGCAGGGTAAGGATTCCAAAATATGAATTTTGGAGGGACACAAGCATTCAGTTCATAGCAAACAAAGACCTACATAAGGAGAGTTGCAAACTGTGAAATTACAGGGGAGAGTATTTCTGGTAGAAGGAATAGTAAGTGCAAAGCCCTGCAGCAAAGCTTGATTGGCCTATTTGAGGTACTGGGAGGAGCCAAGCATAGCCGAAGCTGGGAAAGGGGAGTGGTTGGAGCCAAGACAGGTAGGGAAATCAAGTCTTCCATGAACTAGTGAAAGTGTTTGCATTCATTGCACTAATGTGTCCTTTCAGTAAAGGTGACTTATTGGCTGAGACAGTATTTAAATTGTAGCTGTATAGAAATGATGATTCATGGCATAGTTACTGATTATTTCCTATGTTTAATTACGTGAGTATGTTCAACTATCATTTAAGACATTGTCTTTCTCAGTTATAAGATAGTAATTGCAAGAATATGTTCCTCTTATTATGAGAACTTTTTGGATTCATTTATTAGAAACATTTTTTTAAATCAATGATTATTGAAGAGTAAGAGTAAATTCTTAATTTCTGTTATCTTGAAGAGTAAGAGAAAATTCTTAATTTCTGTTATCTGGGACAAAACATGTCTTGGTTTATTCCTAGGATCTTCAAAAATCTCTAATCTAATTTACTGATCCAAAATTAAAGAGGAAAATGATTTCTTACCACATCCAACTGTATTAAAATTAATATTAGATCCAATACAACTGAGATTTTAAAAAAATGCAGTGAATAGAGAACATATCGGTTTCTATACATGCATAAAGGATAGTACCCAGAATATAAGGCGCATACATAATTATATAACAACGAATTTTTATTTGGATAAATGGCCAAAGATTGGGTAGTATCATTTTTTATACATAAAAAGGACCAACATGTACAAAACTAATCATCCATAGTCGTGGTAAAAGAAATATAACCTAAAATAACTGAAATTAAAGAAATAAATTGAAATGATAAATTACAGTGTTGCTATGGCTGTGTAGAACTGGGTATTTGCAGAGGATCATTAACAGTCAAATTAGTATATACTTGCTACCCACAATATTTGACAAAAGCCATTGCACTGAACATACCCTTTGATCCAGTAGTTTCTCTTTTCAGGGGGAAAAAAATCAAAGGAGAAAGAAATCTTGTTAGAATAACGTTAATTGTAATAATGAAAGGCTAAAAATGATTCTCATATCTTACATTTAGGGAAATGATTAAATGAAGTATAATAGCTCATAACAATAGAGTATTATTATACCTGTATTTATGGATAAAGCGCTATGAAGTTTTCTGTTTAAAATTACATGAAAAGGCTCGGTGCCTGTGGGTCAACGGGCTTAAGGCGCCAGCCACGTACACCTGAGCTGGCAGGTTCGAATCCAGCCCGGACCCGCTAAACAACAATCACGGCTGCAACCAAAAAATGGCCGGGTGTTGTGGCGGGCGCCTGTAGTCCCAGCTACTTGGGAGGCGGAGGCAAGAGACTCGCTTGAGCCCAGGAATTGGAGGTTACTGTGAGCTGTGATGCCACAGCACTCTATCCAGGGTG
>CAUYRH010153793.1:0-22579 GCA_963574655.1 Perodicticus potto | reverse complement strand
AGAGAGAGAGAGAGAAATGGGAGAAGTGGCAGAAGTCTGAGTGATGGAACTATGTGAGTCTCACTTTTCCTTTTTTCCTTCAAGTTCTTTCTGCCATCATGTGTCAGAGGGCGCCGGATTAGAGGCCCTGCTTCCTCCCGACTGTTCCTGTGGCTCCAGTCTGGTGGGACACATCCTTCTCTGTTCTCTCAGTCCTGATATTCTGACTCATGAGTGCTAACCTGGCTATTGTCTCTCCGGTACGGCACAGAACTAATGAACTTCAACTACCACAAGACACGTGAGTGAAGAGTTTGACTACAGATTCTGAGTAATTGCCAATGTGACCGTCCAGGTGTAGGCCAGCAGCTGTAATTCTTTCAGAAATAAACGTTTCCAGAAACCACAACAGGCAGGGAATGAAGCTTCTGCATAGTAAGCATGGTGTTGGATCCTTCCAGGAGGATTGTTGCCCTACGTTTTTTTGTGCACTCACACAAAGGCTGATGTTTTCTATTATTATTTGAGGCTACTGTGCTTTCCTTGGCACTTCATGAGGCGAGGGAAAGCCTCAGCCACTCCAATACTCTAAAAAAATGCTACCTTGCTTCATAATTCCACCCATCTCCCAGTACCCTCTTTTAGATCATACCACCCTTTTTTTGTGAATTAAACCAGTGGCAAAAATAAACTCGAGATCTCCAAACTTAGGATGTCATGTTAGACAAATCACTCTCTGGATAGCATAATGAGAATTGCTTAGATTTTGGAGAAGATTTAAAACATTTTTTCAGATCTTCCTCATTCAACCATTCTGGGCCCCCCTTCCACGTTCTTACATTAATAACTATCCTTTGGTTCTGAGGTGGGAAAAGCAAACCTCCTGTGGAATGACAGTCACAGCGTGGTGGCATTCCACATTTTTGGAGAGCTTTAGATATTAATCACATTCTCCCTTCCTTACCCATGTGTCAACCAATCTGGACTCTTGTGTCTTTTCCAGGGAGTCAGGAACCAGCCTTACCTGTCTAACACTGGCAAAGTAGATTATGACATACAGAATTCACCACTTCAAAGAGCAGTACTAAATTTTAAAGTAATTGTTAATTTATCCAAAACAGTTCACTTGCAAACTGGCCTCAGTGAGAGGAGTTTGGCTTTTCACATAAGAGAATAATTGGTGATTCCAAACTTTCTCTGTCAAAATCAGCAAACGTCAAGTGTGGAAGGCAATGCTAGCAGAACGCTGATGTGGTAGATTAGAGCCAGGAGCTACTTGTCCATGTTCTTACACAGCTGTGATAGTTAGACTTGGGGTCCGGCCCCAGAATACCCCAAGAAAGGGCCTAGATTATCCCAAGTATGACTCCTAAAGAGGGGAGCAGGAGTGCAAGCCACCTTTCCTCTGTCACCTGCAGACGCGAGATAAAAGTTCACAACCAGTACAGAACGGGGTCAGCCCATGGACGGGCTTATGTCACTCAGAATCACGCAGGTTTTGAAACCCCACAGCCCAATGACCAATGTCCTTCCTCTAACTTCTGACATGGAACCCTGACAAACTCTAACAGACCCTAACTGTACTGCATTGTAGCCATACAGCAGGGCCTTCTATCCTGCATTCTCTGGGGCTCTCCTCTAACTGTACTCCATTGTAGCCACACAGCAGGGCCTTCCATCCTGCCTTTTCCGAGGCTCTCCTCTAACTACACTGCCTTGTAGCCATACAACAGGGCCTTCCATCCTGTGTTCTCTGGGGCTCTCCTCTAACTGTACTGCATTGTAGCCATAAAGCAGGGCCCTCTAACCTGCGTTCTCTGGGGTTCTCTTGAGCACAGGAGGAAAGTCGTACACCTGCAGCTGCTTCAGCTTTCAAAGTTTCTCCTGCTATCAGGTCGCTCCCTCTTGTTTGCTGAGGCAACTGATAGGCTGATATTTCACTTAGGATTTTTCATCTATTTTCACACAACAATGCCACTTCCTGATGTTCTCAATCAGAAAGCTTTGTCAGATGTTAATTTTAATATCCTACTAGGTTATTAAAATGTCTTGAATAGATGTCCTAATTTTTCCAACATCAGGAATAATCTGTAGAATAAAAAACAAATCTGTACAATATAGGAAAGACTGGACTTGATATTTTTTCCCAAATGCTTCACAAACATCATCTAGGCCTTATGACTTGAACTTAAATTACTCTTTAAATTTATAACTAATTTATTAAATAGATTAATAGCTAATTATTTTTTTCTAATAAGAATTGATTCTTGGCTCGGCGCCTGTGGCTCAGTGGGCTAAGGCGCCAGCCACGTACACCTAAGCTGGCTGGTTCGAATCCAGCCCGGCCCGCCAAACAACAATGATGGCTGCAACCAAAAAATGGCCGGGCGTTGTGGCGGGTGCCTGTAGTCTCAGCTACTTGGGAGGCAGAGGCAGGAGACTCGCTTGAGCCCAGGCATTGGAGGTTGCTGTGAGCTGTGATGCTACGGCACTCTATCCAGGGTGAAAGCTTGAGGCTCTGTCTCAAAAAAAAAAAAAAAGAATTGATTCTTATAGAATCCACTTCATCTGTTTTTAAAATTATTTTTAATGGCTGAATGGTATGCATATACCATAGCTTGTCAATCCATTACTGGGTTGGTGGGCACTGAGGTTGTTTCCACACTTTTGCGTTTGTAAATTGAGCTGCGATCAATAGTCTAGTGCAAATGTCCTTATGATAAAAGCATTTTTTTCCTTCTTGGTAGATGCCTAGTAATGGGATTGTGGGAGCAAATGGGATGTCTAATTTGAGTTCTTTGAGGATTCTCCATACTTCCATCCAAAAAGTTGTATTAGTTTGTATCCCACCAGCAGTGTGGAAGTGTTCCCTTCTCTCCACATCCACACCAGCATCTGTGAAGCTTTGACACTTTTTGATGTGGGCCATTCTCACTGGCGTTAGGTGATATCTCAGGGTGTGGTTTTGATTTGCATTTCTCTGACAATCAGGGACAATGAACATTTTCAAAAGTTTTTAGTCATTTATCTGTCTTCATCAGGGAAGGGTCTATTTATATCTCTTGCTCAGTGGTACATGGGATCATTGGATCTTTTTTTTGTTGTCAAGTTGTTTTAGATTCTAGTTATCAACCCTTTGTCAGATTTGTATCCTGCAAATATCTTTTCCCATTGTGAGGCTTGTCTTTTTGCTTTACTTGTTGTGTCCTTAGCTGTGCAGAAGCTTTTCAGCTCAATGAAGTCCCATTTGTTGCTTTTTGCTGTTGTTGGGATGGCCGCTGAAGTCTTTGTTATAAAATCTTTCCCCAGTCCAACATCATCGAGGGTTTTCCCACAATTTCTTATAAGATTTTTAATGTTTTGTGCCATAGATTTAAATCTTTTATCCATCTTGGTCAATTTTTGTAAGTGGTGAAAGACGTGGGTCCAGTGTTTGTATTTTACATGTGGTTATCCAGTTCTCCCAGCACCATTTGTTGAACAGGGATTCTTTTCTCGGTGTGTGCTTTTGTTTGGTTTATCAAAGATCAGACGGCAGGTTAGAGACTGGTTTCATCTCTAGAGCTTCTATTCAGTTTCAAATGTCTATGTGTCTATTTTTGTGCCAATACCATGCGGTTTTGATCACTGTGGACCTGTGATAAGCCTGAAGTCTGGTAGGGTGATGCCTCAGGCTTTGTTTTTATTACTAAGAATAGCCTTAGCTATACAGGGTTGTTTTTCCAGGTTCCAGCATCTCAGATTCATTAGGACCAAAAGCAGGCCCTTGATACTTGCCACCCCTCCAATTGTTCACATTTCAGTGAAGAATACTTCACATCCAGTTGCTCAAGAGAGAATTCTCAGATTCTTCTTTTATTTACCCATCCCTTTTAACTACACCCCCACCTCCGCTTTCAAGAGCAAGCAACACTGAGAACATTTCTCTAAAATACAGGTCATGTTTCTGCATTTGTTCTCATTCACAGTTCTATCACACCAGCCCAGATCACAGTCATTCTTCCTTTGGACTACTGCAATCACTTCATAAGGGTCTCCTAAATTCTGAAAAAGAAATATTTTATAAGATTTTCTTTTGTATTTTTAGTTCAGTAGATATAATTCTCCAATAAACTCCCATTACAATTTTTTTTTTTGAGACAGAGCCTCAAGCTGTCACCCTGTAGAGTGCTGTGGCATCACAGCTCACAGCAACCTCCAATTCCTGGGTTCAAGTGAGTCTCCTGCCTCCGCCTCCCAAGTAGCTGGGACTACAGGTGCCCACCACAACGCCCGGCCGTTTTTTGGTTGCAGCTGTCATTGTTGTTTGGCAGGCCCAGGCTGGATTCGAACCAGCCAGCTCAGGGGTACGTGGCTGGCGCCTTAGCCTGCTGAGCCACAGGCACCATGCTTCCCATTACAATTTTAATAAAACCCAAACTAGTTAAGGTCCAGGCCCTGTGATGGTCTGGCCCCTGGCTACAAGGATGTCATCATGGAGCTCCGCCCTAGCCCAGCTTTTTCCTCTCTCCTCTTTCCACACAGGCCTCCTTTGATTTATTCTTATTTATACTCCCAAAGCCAAAGGCTATCCCGACTGCCTGGAATTTATTTACTCCTAACCCCCGATCCTCATCTATCTACTTGGTATACAGTTTTATGAAGTTTCTCCATTAAATCCTTTCCTCTCCCATCACTACCTCAGTTCTGCCTATTAAACGAAACCGTAGCAACATGAAATTCTCCTTCATGAAAGTCCTTGCACTTGATTACTTCTTCCATATGTGTGATCCTGAAGACCAAGGATCCTCTTGGACTAATTCAGTTCACTTTTGTCCATGTCCACCAGCGTCCTAGACAGAGTGGGTAATATGAATGAATAAATAAATAAAATGAATAAACAATAAGCAGAGTTTTCTTGTATCTGATGGATTGTCTGAAACCTATGAAGGGAAGACAAAGAATTGTGGAGGGTGGAGAGGTATTGTTGCAAGTCACCTCAAGTTCATTTACTTACACTTTGCGTATATGCGGATAATACAATATTATATATGTATGTGTATGAACATGTACATATGTGTACATATATTTCAAATATATAACAATATTCTTCTCATGTATTGTACATTAGTATATACACATACATATTTGTGATCTATTGTGTGTGTCTATATATATTATGTGTGTGCAGAAAGACAGAGCAGATTGCATGGGTGCAATTTAAAATAGTGTGCAATTAAAATTGTTGGATCATTTAAACTTCTAGTAAACACTATCTGTATTCCAAGTAGTCAAGAATAGAACGTTTTATGACTTTTACTTTAAAAAAAGCATATGAATATTATATTATTAAAAAGAGTAAAATTGCACATGAACTTTATGGCCCCCTGTACATGTGTGTATGTGTATATGTATATATATGACAGAAATTAACAAAAGACAAAGTTATTTTTCCATGTAGATTGTTTAAAAAATTTAGAATATCAGAAGATAAAATTACTATGTATATCTGTGATTTTCCCTTGAAACTAAATTTGACAAGTTTAATTATTAGATCAAAAGATAGCAACATCTGACATCTATTGACAAATCACCTTTCTGAAAATTTGAACATTATGCACCTTCTCTTGAGCATCTATGATGGGGTGCTAAATGAATACTTTGTGTTTCAATTTCTACCTTTATACATCTTTACTAAATGAATAAGTATTATTTGTGCTTTCAATTTTATTTCTTTGACAAATTGAAGCTTGAAGATAATTTAATGGGTATTAGAGACCCCTGTTTCTTTTGAGTAGCTTTTCTTTCTTTCTTTTTCATTACTCTTTTTTTTGCTTGTGAATGTTTATTATTTCTTAATAATATTTAAGAATTCTTTACATATTTGTGTTATTTATAAAAATTATATTTTGGTGATCACTTATGTTTCAAATTCCATTATAGTTTTCTGTTAAATTTTGTTTTCAGTGTCTAGAAAGTATAGACACTTTCTTTTTATGTGAACTCTGTTATTTCTTTATGATTTAATTCTTCATGTTTAAGATTATTAATTCTTCATGTTTAAGATTATAATAAGCGGGCGGCGCCTGTGGCTCAGTGAGTAGGGCGCCGGCCCCATATACCGAGGGTGGCGGGTTCAAACCTGGCCCTGGCCAAACTGCATCAAAAATTAGCTGGGTGTTGTGGTGGGCACCTGTAATCCCAGCTACCTGGGAGGCTGAGGCAAGAGAATCACTCAAGCCTAAGAGGTGGAAGTTGCTGTGAGCTGTGATTCCACAGCTCTCTACGGAGGGTGATAGAGTGAGACTCTGTCTCTACAAAAAAAAAAAAAAAAAGATTATAATAAGCATCCTTAGTTCGAGATTAAATATCATCTTTACTTGTTTCTGGTCCATTTCTTATTCCTTTTTTGAAGTTAATTTACTTTTATACCTTATTTCATAGCTTTGAAAGGCAATGGAAAATTCTGGAAGGAATGAGAAGGAGCCGTTCCTTTCATTTGAAATATTTTAAGAGAATAATGATGATTGAGGTAAATTTGAGCTTTTGAACTACATCAAGGAAAAATAATGTGGTATATATTATATAGTCAATTTAAAGATGTAACTAAAATTTGATCATTCTAAGCTGAAGAATTCTACAGATGTGAAGGTAGATTTATTACCCTCAAATCTGAAAAATGGCCTATATTCTTCTTGAGCTTACCTCTTTCAGGATTAAAATACATTTCTCAGCATATCACTTGCTCTTAGAAGGTAGAAAACCTAGAGGCACATATTTGGTAATTTGTAGGTAAATGTGGAAAGAAGTTGCACAGCTTTTGGAAGATGATAAAAGTCACTTTAATATTCAAAGACTGAAATGGATAGTTCAGAAATCCTCCAGATGTCTATGGATTGAGTTTTATTTTTGCTTTGTTCCTGGAGACTATGACGTTTAAATATGCAATTTACAATTTCTAAAAATTTATATAAATGCAGATAATTATAATTTTATATACAACATATAATAAAATTTCATATTCACCTTTCCTCTGCCTTATGACCCTTTTACTTGGCAAACCTTCACAGGGCTGTGAATTATTGTACTGCCTTATTCAAATAATAAATTCAGTTTATCTGGTAAAAGCAGATGCTAAAGCTAGATTCAGTAATTATCACATAAAACAGAACAATACATATGTATGACTTTATCAGGTAAGACCAGGTACTGAATATTTATCCCTCAAGCCACAATGGCTTCATATTATAAATTTATGACTTCTTGGTATCCACTACATAAGGTGTTCCCAGCATTCTCAAATAGCAAATCATATTTTTCTCTTTCTTTTGGGGTTATGGTGAATATTTAAATATATATGTGCTTGAACATATATATTTATGTATGCTTTTATATTACTTTCAGCTTGTAAACCACAAGAACTCAGAAGATGATAACGGGATAAAGAAAATGAAAGAAAGAAAGAAAGAAAGGAAAAGGCTCTCTAAAACTGCATAAAATTCAAATGTTCCTGCCAAAGGATCATTTGTGTCTTGAGGTTAACAAACATGGAAATTAAAAATGCTGAATTGGACACATAGCACCTCTACATAAAATAAGAATGCTTGCTGGTGACCTTGAGGCCTAGCATTTTAAATATTTCATGCATTTTTCTTCAGGGGAATCAACATAGGTAAAATTTGTTGAATCTCATATAAAATCTGCTAGGGTATTTTTAATATTTACAAAAGGAAAAACTGCTTTTCTTTCCTTTATAAAGGAATTAAAAAATACACATTTAGTTGCTTTTGCCGTATCATATCTGATTTTGGAAAGTATAAGGAATGGCTATTTTTGCAGTATAGAAGGAACCCCAGAAACATTTGGAACGAGGGACTTTTCACATTTTCAAGCCATTCGTGGTGCTGACTGGATGAATTCCAAGGTAGCTATAGCCAAAGGGAAGACTGTCACTCACTTTTTCTCCTATTCTAAAAACTCTGACAGTCACCCCCATTCCTTGCTTTCAGATGATGACCTCATCTTGTACTTTACTGAGAAAGCTGCAGAAACAGACAAGCTGCCCTTGGTCCTCACCTCCCGCTTGGTCTGTGCCTGAATAACTTTCCTACGGAACTTGGGTCTCGCTCCCTCTGACCACCCAACCCACTCTGCCTTCTGTTTGAGTTTTTTTCTGCCTGCATTGTATTTTCTCTTCCTAATGATTCATATCAAGATATTGATATTTCTTGGTTATTAAAAAACTTTTTTGACTTTCTTTCCCTCACTGGCATCATCCCTTTTTACCTCATTGTTTTATAGAAGATTCTGAGTTATTCACTCTCACTATTTCCCACATCGCTCACTACGTTCTCTCCTGAAGCCACTCTAGCCACCCCGTTAGGCTTTGCCCATACCCTGTAACAAAATTCTGACTCCATATTCTGATGTAGGTGGTAAACAGAATTGCATTTGTCTGGGCCATGATAAATACTCTCATTGTATATTAAAGCTGGTCAAGAAAACACACTTTGGCCAAGAGGCCCTTTTCAAAGTAGCTCTACGTTGCTTAGTAAAAACCAAAATATCTCTATAATCTTTGTAGTGTGAATCCTGCCTGCCTCTACTTCTCAGAAGTACCTGCAGTGAGTCCTTTCTATATATAACATGTTTATTTCTTGGTTTAGAAAATCCTTTCAAAATCCCACCCATCCACGAAGCCTCATAGCTAAGTCAGTTTTCTCAAAAGGCTTTCTCTAACGTAATAAGATAATCTTTTTTCCCCTGGATGAACCAGTTATCATACTTAAATAATTTTACTAAACAAATCATCTTCAATGAATTTCTGATGTATTTTATGTTACCATTCTGAACTCTTACCAAGATGTAAAAAAACATGGAAAGCTAATAATCAAAATGTCTCCAGGACAAAAACCCATGTTACTTGGAAATAAGTTTTATATATTAAATTAAGTTATTTGAATGCCTGGAAATGTTTCATCCTAGGTAATTTAGTTATGGGAAACAGAAATGATTATTAATAATACTCACTCCACTGGGACCCTGCCTGGCGTCACAGCCTCTCTTTGTGTTGGGAGAGAAGCAGAGTGCTCCGGGGAGCTGCAGAGACAACCAGTGAGCCCCGTTAGCACCGTCTGCACTTTTTCTGCGGTCATGTGATGTTTCAAGACAAACTTAAAGGTTTAAACTCCTTTTATGAGAGGTTACATTTTCAATAGTATGATATCATATCTATCACCATAAATACAGCAGTTATATGGTTGACATTGTGTCAACCATAGAATTGGTGCTCAATAAATGCTTCCTGAATATAAATTACATGAACACAAATTCATTCAGTGAATGGATCAATTGCTCTTATCTTAAAATTTTGTTCCTCATGTTCTCTTAGTCATCATAACAATCCTCACACCATCACTGATATTCAGGGCTGTTACTAAAAGATGTGGATACCCAGTAGGAGTGCTCCGAACACTTTTTAATTGCTGAGGTTTTTCTTTCTTCCTTTCCTTCCTTCCTTCCTTCCTTCCTTCCAGACAGAGTCTCACTCTGTTGCCCTCTGTAGAGTGCCTGGTGTCATAGCTCACAGCACCTTCAAACTGTTGGGCTCAGGAGATCCTCCTGCCTTCGCTTCCCCAGTAGCTGGGATTATAGGCCCCAACTACCACACCCTGCTAAATTTTCTATTTTTACTAGAGCTAGACTCTGGCTCTTGCTCAGGTTGGTCTCAAACTCCAGAGTGCAAATGATCCACCCACCTCAGCCTTCCAGAGTGCTGGGATTGCAGGTGTGAGCCGCTGTACCCAGCCGACCTTTGAAATTTTTCTCCCCCCCGTTCTCTTTCATTATTTTACACAGTTAAACTACACCCCCATTGCTACAGGATGTAAGTAGGCTATGATATTGTACATACTATGTTCTTTCACTCTTGTCCTCTATTTCGTCTTAGTTCTACAGATAGCTACAACTTTAATATTCATCACCAATGCTCATTTTATTATCTCTGGTGTCATCATAAGGAGTACCCATAAAAACTAACCTTCTTGAGTTCTTTCATGACTATGACATTTCAACTGTGCTTTTTATACTTCAAAGTCAGTTTTTTGGGGATATAAAAATCCTTGGATCACAATTATTTTCACTGAGTTTCTTAAATATGCTGCTACGAATTTTGATTTTCTTACAAGTCACAATATGTTTTTGCTTCATTGTCAAAGGACTATTTTCTTTTCTTTAAGGTTAATCAGCATCATTTGATGACATTTTGATCTTGGCCACTTGGGATCAATATTCTTAGTTAAAAGATTATATCTAGGAAAGCCTTACTTTTGATTATAGTATTTCACATTTACATATGTTCCTTTGATTTGATGTTGTGCTTCTGGGATTTATATTATTTTGATTATTCTTTGTCTAGCTTTGATATTTGACAGTTTTTCTCAAAATGATGTTTGGAATTTTTTTTTTGTTTTGCAGTTTTTGGCCGGGACTGGGTTTGAACCCGCCACCTCTGGCATATGGGGCTGGCGCCCTACTCCTTGGATCCAGAGGCACTGCCTGATGTTTGGATTTTTTATTTATTTTAATTATATCTTTATAGCTTCTATTTCTCTTAAGTAATTCACTGTCACTTTTTTTTGCTTCTAATTTAGTCTTAATTTCTGTAATGATCATTTTATATTTTTAAATCTTTCTGAGTTCTGTTAACTCTGAGTTTTTAAATTCTGTGTCCTTTTTTCAGGTCACATATCATTCTTTTGTTACGTCATTTGGCTAATTTCAAAGGAGTAAGCTAACTTTGTGACATGGTTTGTGGGTGAGATTAGCCTTTCTGTGCTTGGCTTATTTCACTTAATATGAGGACCTCCAGTTCCATCCATGTCACTGCAAATGAAAGAATTTCACTCTTTTTCATGACCAATTAACATTCCACTGTGTGTTTGTGCCACATTTTCTTTATTTAGTAACTCATCCATGGACACTTTGGCTGACTCCATATCTTAGGTATTGTGAATACTGTTGCAATAAACATACGTGTGCTCATATCTCTTCAATATATTGATTTCTTTTCTTTTGGATATATGCTTAGTTGTGAGGTTTCTGCATCACACAGAAAAATCTATTCCAGATTTTTTAATAAGAACCTCTACACCGTTGTACATAACATCTGTAGCACTTTACGTCGTCACCGACAGTGTGGTGTTCTCCCCTCAACACTTTCTCTCCAGTATTTGCTGTTTTTCATCTTAATGATAACAACCATTCTAACTGTGTTTATACGCTATTTCATTGTGGGTCTGATTTGCACTTTTCTGATAATTAGTGTTGTGAGCAATTTTTATATGCTTGGCCATTTATGTCTTCTTTAGAGAAATGTCTGTTCATATCTTTTGCTCAATTTTTAGTCAGATTATTATTTTTTCCTGCTGGGTTGTTTGAGCTCCTTATATATTCTGGTGATTAAGCCCTCATCAATGGGCATTTTGTGAATATTTTCTCCTATACTGCAGGTCATTTCTTCACTTTGTTAATTTTTTATTTTGTTTCATTGTGCGGAAATGTTTCACCAAACAGTACTCCATTGCTTTCTATGACTGAATAACATTCCATTGTGTGGCTATATCACCTTTGTTTATCTAAACATTCCTCAATTGATAGATGTTTTAGTTGTTTCCATTTTTTTAAAATTAAGTTTATTTATTTTTATTTATTTATTTTATTTTTTTTGTTGTTGCAGTTTGGCCAGGGTTGGGTTTGAACTCTCCACACTTGGTATTTGGGACCAGCACCCTACTCACTGAGCCACAGGCACCACCCTAGTTGTTTCCAATTTTTGATTGTTATGAGCAATATCTCTATGAGTATTCAGGACAAGATTTTGTGTGAACATGTTTTATCTTCTCTTGGGTATGTATTTAGGAAGGGAATTGCAGGGCATATGGGAAATTTGTGTTTAACTTTTGAAGGAGCTGTCAAGCTGTTTTCTACAGCAGCTGCACCATTGGGCATCAGACCAGCACCAAGCATTCTCTCTCCATATTCTTGACATTTGTTATTTTCTTTGTTTGTGCCTGTGTGTATGTGTATAAAAATGCTAGCAGAAGGCAAAGGATATCTTGTTATGGTTTTGATTTGTATCTCTCTAACTGCTTATGGCATTGAGCATAATTTGACATTGTCTCTTATCCATTTCTATATCTTTTCGAGAAATGCCTACTTAAATATCTTGCTTATTTTAGAATTGGTTAAATGTCTAAATGTCTTTTTATTGTTGAATGGTAAGAGTTCTTTATACACTGTGAATATTAGACCCTTTTCAGAAATATGATCTACAAATACTTTCTTCTCTTCTGCAAGCTAGCTTTTAGCTTTCTTGCTGGTGTCCTTTGATGCACAACTGTTTTTAATTTTTAGAAAATCCAGTTTGCCCTTTTGTTCTCCCTTTGGTTCCTTGCGATTTTGACATCATTTAAAAAAAATATTGCCTAATCCCAGGTTATACAGATTTAGACCTAAGAGTTTACTAGTTTTAGCTTTTATACTATTTAAGTCTTTGGTCCACTTTCAGTTAATTTCCATATACAGTATGAGTTAAAAATTCAAATCCTTTCAATTACATGTGGATATCCAGGGGTCTCAGCACTATTTATTGGAAAAAATCTATTCTTTCCCTATGTAACATTCTTGACACTCATCAGAAATGAATTGACCACAGATCTATTGGTGAATTTCTAATTCTCTCGTCTCTAATTTATTTCCATGCTGGCACGGCATGAATACCAGAGCATTGTAATACATTTTGAAATAAGGGAAGTTTGAATTCTCCAAAGGTGTCTCTTTTTTTAACATTCCTTTGGCTCTTTAAGGAGTCTTGTCTTTCCATATGATTTTTAGGATTATCTTCATTTATGTAAAGAAGTAAGTAAATAAATAGCAGTTAGAATGTTGATAAGGTTTATGCTGAATCTGTATATTAGAAATGTTTTCATCTTAACAGTACTAAATATTCATTTTGCCTGGGCCTGATTGATAACAAAACAGACAAACAAACAAATAAACAAAAATATTTTGTTAAATAGATTTTGAAATATTTTATTTTTTCTTAATGCTATTATAAATGGAAGTGTTTTCTTAAATTTTTTCAGATTCTTTACTGTTTGTGTATAGATACATAACTCACTTTTGTATATTTACCTTTTCTCCTGTATGTTTTAGCTTTAATAGTGTATTTACAGATTCCTTAGATTTTTCTACACATGAAATTTTATTATTTTCGAAGAGAGATAGTGTTATTTCATCCTTCCCAAACTGAGTGCTTTTCCTTTCCTTTTTTCTTTATTAATTATTGTGGCCAGAACATCCAGTCTAATGTAGAATAGATGTGCTATGAGTGAAAGTCCTTGCCTTATTGATTTAGGAGAACCACTCTCAGCATTTATTATTAAGTATAATGTCATCTGCAGGTTTTCTAATATATGTTCTTTGTTAGGTAGGAGGGTCCCTTTTTAAAAAATTTCAGAATATTACAGGGGTATATATCTTTTGTGTATATAGTTTGTTTGACCTTTCAGGTCAAAGTTAGAAGTGTGCCCTTCACCCCGAAAATGTGCATTATACCTGTCAGGTGTGAAATAACCCACTACCCCTACTTAATTTCCATTGAGTTTTACTTCCATATGTGCACGTAAGTGTTGATCAACTATTTCTAATACAGTATTAAGTACACATGATGTCTGTTTCCTCATTATTGTGATTCTTCACTTAGAAAAATGGTTTCCAGGTCCAGGTCCAACCAGGTTGTTACAAAATATCCTCACTTACATTTTTGTATTGCTGAGTAGTATTCCATGGTGTACATGTGACACATTTTATTAATCTACTTGTTTATTCCATTTGAGTTGTTTCCACATCTTTGGAATTGTGAATTGTGCTGCTATAAACATTCAAGTGCAAATGTCTTTATGATAAAATGTCCTATTTTCCTTTGGGTAAATACCTAGTAGAGGAATTGCTGGATTGAATGGTATTTCTACTTTTAGTTCTTTGAACTATCTCCATTCTACTTTCCATAGAGATTGTACTAGTTCTAAGTCCATCTTATTCCTAGTTTATGAGTGTGTTATGAAAAGACATTGGATTTTGTCAAATGCTTTTTTTGTACCTAGTGTGATGATAATGTGGATTTTTCCTTTTACATTATTAATATGGAATATTATATTGACTTTCATATGCTAAAGAAACCCTTCCATTCTGGGAATAATTTTCACTTGGACATGTTGCTATTGATTTTACACGATCCTTTCCTTATCTTGTTTATAATGAAATGTAGAAGTCATTTAAGTTATAATTTTCTACTGAGCACTGCTTTTACGGTGTCCTATACATTTTTTTGTATGTTATATTTTGGTTTTTCTTCATCTCTAATATTGTTTAATTTACTTTGTGGAACTTATCATTATTCAGAAATATGTTACTTAATTTTCACATATGTGTGAATTTTTCCCAAATTTCTTTCTGGTATTAATCTATCGTGTTTATTGCAATTATGGTTAGGAAACTACATTTTATAAATTTAATATTTTTAAATTTATTGAAACTTGTTTTATGGCTTAGAAAATGGTTTATCCTGGAGAATGTTCAATGTCCACTTGAGAAGAAAGTGTAATCTGCTGTTTTGGGGTAGATTGCCTGTATATGTCTGATATGTCTAGTTGATATTTAGTGAGGTTCATATCTTTTATTTTGTTGCTGTTCTTCATTCTAATGCCTTCATCTCTCACTGAATAAATGGTATTGACATCCCAAACTATTGTTGAATTACCTCTTTTCTTTTGTTGCTGTTATTTTTTCTGCATGTATTTTATGACTTTATTTTTAGTTGCAAATATATTTATAATTGTTGTATCTTCTTAATAGATTGACTCTTGCATCGTTGTATAATACCTTTCCTTTTTCTCTAGTAAAAATTTCTATATTTCTGTACTAATGTTTATTTTGTAGTCCATAGTTAGCATAGGCAGTCCAAACCTTTTTTGTTTGAATGGATTTTCTTTTTCTTTCAATTTTTTTTTTTTTTGCAGTTTTTGGCTGGGACTGGGTTTGAACCTGCCGCCTAGATAAAATACAGACAGAAATACTTTTATGCAGTCTTTTTTTATTTACCTATTTAGTTACGTTTACTCTTTTTCATTATTTGTTTATATTTTACTTCAGATTAATATAAGGGTATATGCAATTAGGTTACATTGCATTCATTTGTTTGGAAAAATCACTTTTTAAAATGTATATTTGAGTTAATTTCTAGTGTTCTTACATTCCAACCTGAGTATCCCCCTTTAGCATTTGTTGTAGGGCTGATCTGCTAGTGATGAATGTTGTATTTTTTCTTCATTTTGGAAGAATGGTTTTGTCAGATAGGGAGTTCTTGCCTGAAAGTTTTTTTTCTTTTGTCTTTTTGAGTATTTCATCCATGTTTTCTGTCTCTGTGTTTTTTTAATGTAAAATAAGTTATCAATCTTATTGAGGAGTACGTAATGATTAGATTCTTTCATGTTGATTTTAAGATTCTTTAATTATATTTGGCTTTTAACAGTTTAATTATGATATAACTAGTTATGCATGTCTTTATGTTTATTATAATGAGTACATTGAGCTTTTTTGATTTGTAGATTAATATTTTTCATCAAATTAGGAATTCCTTTTAGCCATTATTTTTTTCAAATATTTTTTTCTGCCCCCCTCTCTCGCTCTTCTTCTGGGACTCTCATTATACATAAATAGGTACACAGGTCTTTGAGACTTTATTTATTTTTTAAATGCTTTTTTAGTTTCTGTTCCTCAATCTGGATAATCTCAACTGACCTATTTTTAGTTTTTTCTGATTCTTTATGTGTATGCTTGATTCTCCTGTTAACACTCTCTACTAAATTTTTCTTACCAATTCCAATACTTCTCAATCCTGTAATTCCTATTTAAATTGTTTATCATTTTTATATGTTTATTAGCACTCCCTAGTTCTTGAGATACACTATTTTAATACTTTCTTTTTTAAATATTACTTTCTTAGCTCATTGAACATATTTAAGATGCTCAATTTGAAGTCTTAGTCTTAAAAGTCTAGCTTCTGGGTTCCCTCAGTGACAGTTCTATTGACTGCTTTTATTCTGTCAATATGGGCCACGATTTTTTGTTCCTTTACATACCTCATCCTTTTTGAGGATTTTCAGTTGAAAACTGAATATTTTGTATATTATTATTTGGCAGCTCTGGCAATTAGCCTCTTTTAAAAAGATTTTCAAAGTAGTTATATACATCTTATTTCTCAGTCTTTCCTCTCAAGTTTGAATTAGCCTAGTTTTTAAAATTTTGCCTCAACTGTTGTTTTTTATCAACACAAGCAGAAATAATTAAAGCATTTACTTATAAATATTTTAAATATATGCAGCCTCACATTTTCTTCTGGGTAACAGCTTTAGCACTAAGCAAACTCTGAGTCAGGCAAAATAAAGATAAATCCCCTGGACCAGTTATTCAAGGAACCAATGTACCATGTCAAAACAAATCAATAAGTTTATCTAGGAATGAGTTCCATTAGCTCCTATGGTACTAGAACTGTGAGCTGTTACTTTCAATGCCACTGAGCTGCAAAGTGAGTGACAGGAATGCTACAAATCTCATTGTTTGTACCAAGGTTCAGTTGTTTATCTTGAGCAAGCACCCTTCAGGCTGTTGCAAACCTCTGGCTAATCTTCAGTATTCCCCCTAATTTATACTGACAGCCGTTCTCAGTTTTTCTTTTTCCTTTTTATTTGTTTGCTTGTTTTTGTTTTTGTGGAGTACAATTTCGGGATTTCCTAATGATTAAACATTTGCTAAAGACTAAAGTTTTTATACTGCTAACTTTTAACCCATAATTTAAATCAGTTTATAAATGATTATGTCTTTATTAGTTAGTAATTTATTTGAGAGATGTAAAGACTCTAAAAAATTAAATATTAATCTACTATAATTAAACTAAACTGATATAAAGCCCCTCTTTTTATGTTTTGAAAAATATGCTCTATTTTCATCCCTCTTGAAACATTTATTTGTAGTATCTCTAAAGATCAAAGACTTCCAGTACTTTGAATTTATATCAAAAATTTTTAGAAAACAAAGTATAGGATCCTAGTTCTTTTCAAGATAATAATGAAGTAATAATAAGTATCAGTCAGTCATTAAAATGACTACTGAATGGAAGAATTAATTCTGTTCTGCAAACTTTGAAATGTAAGGCACAATAGCTCAATAGACACATGGACAACCAAAAGGAAAAAGATTCAGAGCCAGGGATGAAGAATGATGAACAATAGTTTTATTATACGTTTAAATCACTGGTTTAAGAGAGGAAAAGCATTGACTGGAAAAGATGGTAAGATGGGTAGTTTCCAATTTGATACTAAAATGAAGAAAAAATATTTTTCAAGGGTGGTTAACATAAACATTGTTACTTATGAGTGTGATGAAGCAGAAACACTCCCCTTGTAATAAATAAGTAGCTCCATGGAATTATGATAGTTGCAAACAACCAGTGAATAATATTTTAAACAGAAAAAAAAACAAACCCATTGCATTAAAAATAACTATAAAAATCTAATACATATATTTCTGCTTCCAAGAATGGAAATAATGAATGTTTGAATAAGTACTATTGAATGCCCTTTTTAAATGAATGTAGCAGATCTTGTGAACACTCCAGAGCTTTCTTTTTATTACTAAAAGTCATCTAGACATATAGGCAGTTTAATTATGTCAGCTCAAGCAGTGTGCATTTTTATATCATGAAAAGAATAATTTAGACCGCATATTTTTATATCATCACCTTTTCATTGTTTGGAAAGACAGCAGAGCAGTACAATTTTATACTTTTCTGTTCATATTTGCTCTAATTTGATTAGATATTCAGATATTACCTACATGATTAACACAAAACCTGTGGGATTGTAGCAATTAACATGTATCAGAAAATAAAGGGAATATAGAATTATTTATGCAATCAAAATAACATAATACTGAACACACACACAAATACAGGACATCATAAAGATCTCAATGGGAACGAAACTGAAGTACATTTAATAGAAATATATTACTGTCTCAAAATGTGTCCTAAAGAAATGTCCTTTGGGAAGAGAATGAAGTAAGCATTTAATTCTTATATTTAACACTTCTTATGTATAAATATATGAACATTGTTGTCCTAGGAGAAATTAGTTGTGGTAAATGAATAACTGAATGTGTTTTTCACAAAATATTAAATATCATTATGAACACAAACTTGTAAACGCAAATAAAATACGCTCTGCTTAACAGGATTTTTTTTGCATATATTCGGGGATATCAGATGCTAAATTGCTTCTCTGCAGTGCCTGGCAGCAAGCTGGGGATAACTAGTATCCCACATGCTCTCCATACCTCTCTCTAATTTCTAAGTTATTTGCAGAAAGGAAAAGCAGAATCAAAATATGCTGATATTTCTTGTCATGCAAAAATGTTGAAAAACAAGTATTTTTAATAATCAACTGGTTTGTTCTGTGTGATTGATACATGTATATAACTTAGATTATCTTGGTCATTTAAAAAGTAGAGACATCCAGTTATGATCCATAACAAGATTATAGTATATTCCACTTATGTTAAAAATTACTTGTGTGACATATTATTGGTAACCAATATTAATATTTTTTTTTCAGAATTAAAGCCTTAAACATTTCTAGTAGTGCCTTCTAAGAATGAAAATGCTCTCTTTTAGTTTGAAAATATGAGATTCTAGGCTGGATGAGGCGGGTCACACCTGTAATCCCAGCAGTCTGGGAGGCAGAGGCAGGTGAATTGCCTAAGCTCACAGGTACAAGACAAGGCTGAGCAAGAGTAAGACCCCATGGTGGATGCCTATAGTCCCAGGTACTTGGGAGACTGAGGCAAGAGAATTACTTGGGCCCAAGAGTTTGAGGATGTTGTGAGCTAAGGCACCATGGCACTTTACCAAGTGTGACAAAGTGAGACTGTTTCAAAAAAAAAAAAAGAAAGAAAGAAAGAGAAGAAAATAGGAGATTCTAATTTGAGGTGAAAGAAGAATGTAGAGAAATGGTCATATAAAAGGATAGTGACAAAGAAAATAACTTTACTAAAAGATCAGAACAGGTTTTTTTTTTTTTTTGAGACAGAGCCTCAAGCTGTCACCCTGTAGAGAGTGCTGTTGCATCACAGCTCACAGCAACCTCCAATTCCTGGGCTCAAGCGAGTCTCCCGCCTCTGTCTCCCAAGTAGCTGGGACTACAAGCACCCACCACAACGCCCTGCCATTTTTTTCTGGTTGCAGCCGTCATTGTTGTTTGGAAGGCCTGGGCTGGATTCGAACCCACCAGCTCAGATGTACGTGGCTGGTGCCTTAGATCGTTGAGCCACAGGCACTGAGCCTCTGAACAGGTTTTATAAGAGGACCACTGAGATAAGACTTTGGTGCCCTGACTTCTTAAGAAACCTCAACAAACTATTTTTAGAGAATCACTAATCCTGCCTGCAACCATTTTAGATGGAAAAGATATTAATCAGTGTTTAGTAAAGATCACATTTTATATGTGATCTTGGCTTTTTTATCTTTTTTTTCTTTTGGTTTCAATTTTTTTTATTAAGTCATTTGTATATATATCATGAATATATTTATGCCATTATGGGATTCAATGTGTTGGTTATTTGTACAAATTAGAGTGCTTACATCCTACTAATCAACATAGCCTTCACCTCCTTTACCCAATTACAGCATTAAGACATTTGGGTTCTACACCTGATAGATCCAACTTGTACTTGAAATATGCTCCATAGGTGTGGCCCCCCCTACTAACCCTCCCTCTATCAACCCACCTCCCTCTTTTTCCCTTCTCCTCCCTTTTCCTCCTTCTTCCTAGGCTATAGTTGTGTTTCATTTTTCATATGTAAGTGTGAGTGATTATAAATTGGTTTCACTGTAGTACTGAGTACATTGGACATTCTTTTCCATTCCTGAGATACTTTACTAAGAAGAATATTTTCCAGCTCCATCCATGTAAGCCTAAAAGAATATCTTATATTTTTATAGATTTTGTTATAAACGTGGTGCTGAGAAAGGTGACGAGTTTGACAATAAACTTTGACTATCTTAATAACAGCAATGTCCTTGTGTATTCCAGTAGGGATACCATCTCAGAAAGGGTGAATTTAGAAGTTACTGGGGAAATCAGAGAAAAATCTCTTAAATTTCAAAAAAGAGAACATGCAAAAATATGGTGGACTGAATCTAGAAACACCCGCTCTAAACTGCCTATATCCAGAACTGCACTGAAGAAGCAGAATATTTCAACAATAGAGACATCTTAATTGGGCATGAAAGAGATGATGATAATTCTGAAGAAGGCATCAACACTATTCTTTCATGAAAGTATGAATATGCATTCAGGTTCTAGCTTTCACAGACACCTCATTTGAACGCCAACATGGCAGTGTGTGCTACTGGGTGAAAGCCAAACTGTATAGGCCTTGGCTTCTATGAGTAAAATTAAAAAAGGAATTTACAGTGTTTTAGCATATAGATATCAACACTCCTTCATTGCTGTTATCCCAAGCAGGCACAAAAGAAAAAACACTCTGTTGCTGGCTTTGTACCTCAAGCCCAATATCCTTAAGTACCAAAATTGGAAGGAAGGGCTATACCCCAGGTGAATCAATTCAGATATTTGCTGAGATTGAGAACTGCTCTTGCCAAATGATAGTGTTAAAGGCAGCCACTTACACAACACAGGCCTTCTATGCCAAAGGAAAAATGAAGGAAGTAAAACAAATGTGGCCAATTTGCGTGGGGAATCCTTATCATCTGGAAAGACAGAGACGTGGAAAGGCAAGTTCCTGAAAATTCCACCAGTTTCTCCTTCTATCCTTGACTGTAGTACAATTCACATGGAATATTCATCAATTATGGATGTGGATATTCTTGGAACTATGGATTTATTTCTTAATTTGCCACTTGTCATTGGTACTATTCCTCTATATCTATTTGGTAGCAGAACCTCAAGTGTAAGGTGTCCGTGTAGCATGACTATGAATTGGCTTGGTTTATCTCTTCCTGAAAGACTTGAAGCACCACCCAGCTATGTAGAAATGGTAACAGAGGAACAAATATGGAACAATCTTGTGCTTGTGATGACTTTGAGAGAGCTTTTCAAAGACCACTGTTTGCATATATCCAGGAGTGCTTGTGATGACTTTGAGAGAACTTTTCAAAGACCACTGTTTGCATATATCCAAGAGTTTTGGCTCTTGCCTCCACCTCTTTATTGGAGATTGATGTAAATCCTTATCAATCATCAGCTGATAGACCATCTTTCCCCTCTTATTGAAGGAATACTTGGTTGAATAAAGTTGATGTGAGTTCTGAACTGTATCTCTTCTGGCTGAGGACAGAGAAGTATCTTGGAGACATATTTTCAGAGGAAGTGGAAGGCAAATACATGAAATTACCAGTCATCATGCTTTAGAATCCTACAGCAATGATCTGGGACTGATCCAACGTGCTTGAAGATCTAAACTTTTCTCCTTTAAAACTGTCACATATTCAGAGCAGGCTTCTTAGCCTATGGTTATACGTGTCAAGACACGTTGTAAAGATAGATGATTTCCTTCTTTTGATTTGAAAATTTTGCACATGCTCAATGCTTACATTGTGTAGTTAAATATCACTACAGCTTTTCTTTTTTTCCATTTGTGCCAGACTCTTAATACTCTCTTAAATCTTATTTGCAGTCAACACAACAAGGAATAAAAGACAGCTTTAAAAAACTTAAACATGAAAAAATTGCACTGACATTTTATGTATTCTATTTTTTTTATTAAATCATATCTGTGTACATTAATGCAGTCATGGGGTACAATGTGCTGGTTTTATATACAATTTGAAATATTTTCATCAAACTGGTTAACATAGCCTTCATGGCATTTTCTTAGTTATTGTGTTAAGAAATTTAGATTCTACATTTAGTAAGTTTCAACTGTATCCTTCTAAGATGCACCATAGGTGTGGTCCCACCAAGTACCCTCCTTCCACCCACCCTCCCCTCCCTTGTCCCTTTACCCATATTCTTGTGCTATAATCGGGTTATAGCTTTCATGTGAAAGCTATAAATTAGTTTCATAGTAGGGCTGAGTATATTGGAGACTTTTTCTTCCTTTCTTGAGATAATTTGCCAAGAAGAATATGTTCCAGCTCCATCCATTTAAACATGAAAAAGGTAAAATCTCCATCATTCTGTAAGGCTGCATAATATTCCATGGTCTACATATACCACAATTTATTAATCCATTCATGGGTCTATGGGCACTTGGGCTTCTTCCATGACTTAGGAATTATGAATTGGGCTGCAATAAACATTCTGGTACAAATATCTTTGGTATAATGTGATTTTTGGTCTTCTGGATATATAATAGAGAAATTATAGGACAGAATGGCAGATCTATCTTTAGATCTCTAAGTATTCTCCAAACATCTTTCCAAAAGGAACGTATTAGTTTGCATTTCCACCAGCAATGTAGAAGTGTTCCCTTTTCTCCACAT
>CAUYRH010153788.1:0-18570 GCA_963574655.1 Perodicticus potto | reverse complement strand
AGGGTTGACTCTCTGAAAAGCGAAAATCTCTTTGAAGATTTTTTTTAATTAAATCATAAATACATAGATCACATATACGTTAATGGGGTACAATGTGCTGATTTCATATAGAATTAGGAACACTTACATCACACTGGTTAATATACTCATCTCATTTGCTTAATTATTGGGTTAAGACATTTATACTCTATACTAATAGATCTGACATGTACCTTTGCATTATGTACCATAAGTGTGATCCCCCCATTCACCCTCCCTCGATCAGACCTCTCCCCTCCCCTCCCATCCCCCCTTCTCCCTCCTTCATCTTGGGCCATAGTTGTGATCTATTCTTCATATGAAACTGTAAATGATTGTAAATTGGTTTCATAATAGTACTGAGTACATTGGATATTTTTTCTTCCATTCTTGAGATACTTTACTGAAAAGGATATGTTCCAGCTCTATCCATGTAAACATAAAATAGGTAAAGTCTCCCTTTTTTTAAGGCTGCATAATATTCCATGGTATACATATACCACAATTTGTTAATCCATTTATGGTTTGATGGGTACTTGGGTTTCTTCCATGACTTTGCTGTTATGAATTGAGATGCAAGGAATATTCTGGTGCAAATATCTTTATTATAAAGTGATTTTTGGTCTTTTGAATATACACCTAGTAGAGGAATTGCAGGATCAAACAGCAGACCTACTTTTAGATCCTTGAATATTCTCCATATTTCTTTCCAAAAGGGACGTATTAGCTTCCATACCCTCTAGCAGTGTAGAAGTGTTCCCTTTTCTTCACATCCATGTCAACATCTATAGTTGTGGGATTTAGTTATGTGAGCCAATCTTACGGGAGTTAGATGATATCTCAAAGTGGTTTTGATTTGCATTTCTCTGATGATTAAAGATGACAAGTTTTTTTTCATGTGTCTGTAGGCCATGCACCTATCTTCTTCAGAGAAGCTTCTCTTCAAGTCCCTTGCCCACAATGAAATGGGATTTCCTGTTCTTTTCTTATTAATAAGTTTGAGTTTTCTGTGGACTCTGGTTATCAAACCTTTGTCAGAAGCATAACCCACAAATATTCCCTCCCATTATGAGGGCTGTCTGCTTGCTTTATTTACTGTGTTCTTGGCTGTGCAGAAGCATTTTAGTTTGATCAGATCCCAGTAATTTATTTCAGGTGTTGCTTCAATTGCCCTCCTCATAAAGTATTCTCAGACCAATTTCTTCAAGTGTTTCTCCTGCACTCTCTCCAAGAATCTTTATAGTTTCATGTCTTAAGTTTAAATCTTTTATCCAGTGAGAGTCAATTTTTGTTAATGGTGAAAGGTGTGGGTCCAGTTTCAGTCTTCTGCAAGTTGCCAGCCAGTTTCCCCAGCACCATTTGTTAAATAGGGAATCTTTCCCCCCGTTTATATTTTTGATGGGATTATAAAAGATCAAATGATGATAAGTGTCTGGGTTCATCTCTTGATTCTCAATTCTGTTCCATATATCTACCTCTCTATTTTTGTGCCAGTACCATGCTGTTTTGATCACTAGTGATTGATAATAAAGTTTGAAGTCTGGTAGTGTGATTCCTTCTGATTTGTTATTATTTTTGAGTAATGTCTTGGCTATTCAAGGTTTTTTCTGGTTCCATATAAAATGAAGTACTATTTTTTCCAGATCTTTAAAGTATGATGGTGGTGCTTTGATATGGATTATATTAGATGTGTAAATTCCTTTGGGTAATATGGAAATTTCAACAATGTTGATTCTTCCTAGCCATGAGCATGGCATGTATTTCCATTTGTCAACATCTTCAGCTATCTCTTTTCTCAGAGTTTCATAATTCTCTTTATAGAGATCTTTCACATCTTTTGATAGGTAAGTTCCCAAATACTTCATCTTCTTTGGCACAACTCTAAAGGGAATAGAGTCCTTGACTTTTTTCAGCTTGACTATTATTGGTATATATAAAACCTACTGATTTGTGAGTATTGATTTTGTATCCTGAGATGCTACTGTATTCCTTGATCACTTCTAATAGTTTTTTGGTTGAGTCCCTGAGGTTTTCCAGGTATACAATCATATCATCTACAAACAGTAACAGTTTGATCTCCTCTGATTCTATTTGTATATTCTTGATCACCTTCTCTTGCCTGATTGTGATGGCTAAGACTTCCATTACAATATTAAAAGCAGTGGAGACAATGGGCAACCTTGAGTGGTTCCTGATCTGAGTAGAAATGTTTTAAATTTTAGTCCATTCAATATGATATTGGCTGTGGATTTGCTGTAGATGGCCTCAGTCAGTTTAAGAAAAATCCCTTCTATACCTATTTTCTTAAGTATTCTGATAAGGAAAGGATACTGGATATTATCAAAAGTTTTTTCTGCATCTACTAAGAGAATCATATTGTCTTTGTTTTTTAGTTCGTTTATGTGATGCATTATATTTATAGATATACATATATTGAACCAACCTTGAGCCCCTGGGATAAAACCCACTTGGTCATGGTGTATAATATGTTTGATGTGTTGCTGGATTCTATTTGCTAGGATCTTTTTTAATATTCTTGCATCTATGTTCATTAAAAGTATTGGTTTATGTTTTTCTTTTCTTGTTGGTCTTTTCCTGGTTTGGGGATTGGGGTAATATTTTCTTCATAGAATGTGTTGGGAAGTATTCCTTTTTTTTTTTTTTTTCAATGTTTTGGAAAAGGTTAAGTAATATAGATACTAGTTCCTCTTTAAAGATTTGGTAGAATTCTGATGTGAAGCCATCTGGTCCTGGACTCTTCCTTTTTGGGAGATTTCATACAGTTAATTCTATTTCAGTACTTGATATAGGTCTGTTCAGCATTTCCAATTCTTTGTGGTTAAGTCTAGGAAGTTGGTGTGCTTTCAAGTATTGGTCAATTTCTTTCAGATTTTCATATTTCTGACAAAAAAGTTTTTTGTAGTATTCATTAAAGATTCTTTGAATTTCTGAGGTGTCTGTTGTTAGGTGTCTGCCTTTATCATTTTTGATTGATGGTATTAGAGATTTTAATTTTCTATTTTTGGTTAGGTTGGCCAAAGGTTTATCCATTTTCTTGAATTTTTCAAAAAACCAACTTTTTGATTCATTTATCTTTTGAATAATTCTTTTGTTTTTTATTTCATTTAATTCTTCTCTAATTTTAGTTATTTCTTTTCTTCTGCTGGGTTTGGGGTTGGAATGTTCTTCCTTTTGCAATTGCTTAAGATGTCTCATTAAGTTATTGACTTCCTCTCTTTCCGTTCTCTTGAGGAAGGTTTGCAATGCTATAAATTTCCCTCTTAGAACTACCTTTGCAGTGCCACATATGTTCTGATAATTTGTGCCTTCATTATTATTTTGTTCCAAAAATTTGCATATTTTTCTTAATCTAATCTATTACCCAACTATCATTCAGCATAAGGTTATTTAATTTCCATGTCTTTGTATGAGTATGCAGATATCTGTTATTGGTGAGTTCAACTTTTATTGTGTGATGATCCAAGAAAATGCAAGGAATACTTTCTATACTTTTAAATTTGCTGAGCTTAGACTTGTGACCTAAGATGTGATCAATTTTGGAGGATTTTCCATGGACTGATGAGAAGAATGTGTATTCAGTTTTGTTAGGACAAAATGTTCTGTAGATGTCTGTTAATTCGATTGTTGTATGGTGAAGTTTAAGTCCAAAATTTCTTTGCTCTCTTTCTTATTGGAGGATCGATCCAACACTGTCAAAGGGATATTAAAATCTCCAACTGTTATGGTGCTGGAAGATATTAAATTGCTCATGTCTGTTAGGGTCTCCCTTATAAATTGAGGAGCATTCTGGTTGGGCACATAAACGTTAATAATTGACATCTCATCATGTTGAGTGTTTCCCTTAACAAATGTGAAGTAACCATCCTTGTCTTTCCTTACTTTTGTTTGCTTAAAGCCTAGTGTATCTGCAAATAAAATTGCCCCCCTTGTCTTTTTCTGATTTCTGTTTGCCTGGATTACAGATGTCCATCCCTTCACCCTGAGTCTATATTTTTCCTTTAAGGTAAGATGAGATTCTTATATTCAACAGATATTTGACCTGAGTTTTTGTATCCAATCAGCCCACCTGTGCCTCTAAAGAGGACAGTTTAAGCCATTCACACTAATTGAGATTATTGATAAGCCTGGTAATATTCTGGGTGTCATGGTTTTTGAAAGTCCAGTGGACACTTTGAATTTTTTCACCACTGTGGAAATTGGGTTTTGGTCAAGAATTTCAGAGTGAGTTTACTTTGGTGGTAAAGCCTTGTGCTGGTCATTATGGAGAATGGGTCGGAGGATATCCTGAAGAGCTGGTTTGGTTATGGCAAATTTCTTCAACATTTGTATGTCATTAATGCATTTAACTTCTCCATCATAAATGAAGCTCAGTTTAGCTGGATACAGGGTCCTGGGCTGAAAGATGTTTTCTTTTAGGAGATTGAAGGTCCATGACCATCCTCTTCTGGATTGAAAAGTTTCAGCAGAGAAATCTATAGTCATTCTAATATTCTTCCCCTAGTAGGTTATGATTTTCTTAGGTCTGGCAGTTTGCAGGATTTTCTCCTTCATATTAACTTTGATGAAGTTAATTACAATGTGTCTAAAAGATGCTTTATCGGGTTGAGTCGAGCTGGGGTTCTGAAACCATCTACTGTCTGAATTTTAGTATCTCTTGCCATGCTTAGGAAGTCTCCTCAATTATCTCTTGGAGTAGAGTTTCTGTGCCTTTCAGATCATCCTCTTCTCCTTCAGGGATTCCTATGAGGCAAATATTTGCTCTTTAGAAGGGGTCCCACAATTCTCTGAGGGAATGATCCATTTTTGCTCTCCACTTCTCTTCCTCTTTCAGCATTTGGGAGTGTTCAAAAGTTTTATCTTCATGTCAGAAATCCTTTCATCTGCCAGCTCCATTCTGTTACTGAGGGATTCTACAATATTTCTCAGATCTTTGAGGCCTTCAAGTTCTTGCCTCAATGTGTCAAAATCTTTGGCAATTTTACCTTTGAATTCATTGAATTCTTGAGACAACTTTTGAATTACACCTTGAATTTCTAATTCCATTTTTACCTCAATTCTGTTAATCTTATTTGCAATCCAAATTCTGAATTCAATTTCTGACATCTCAGCCATTTGTTTTTGAATGAGATCATCTGTTGTGTATCCTTTGTAATTCCTTGGGGGAGTTGATCTACTGTGATTATTCATATTGCCAGAGTTTTTCTGCTGATTCTGCCCCAAGATTATTTTTCACTGTTTGGCTAAAGAAGCTGGTACGGTGAAATTGAATTGAAGCCTCCTGGAGTTGTAATTAACCAGCCCTTTACCAACGAACTGGGAGTGGTGATTGTGGCTATTCCCTTAGAGCTTTACAAAGGTCCCTTTTAGTACTACAGTCTGAAACTCTGGCTTGGTGTGTTGGGGCTAGATGGCTCTGACCTCTATTCAGCTAGTCTCTGTCCAATGCTAGTGAATCAGTGGCTTTGGGTTGAAATCTCACCTGTAGAGATATATAAGCAAATAAGACACCCTACTCCACCTACAGGTGACAACTGGAAGGGAAGAATCCCACACTCTCACAACATAACCATGGTACAACCTTATTGGGTCCCCAGGTGATCTGTCGAGGTCAAGAGTTCTAAACCAATTGTCCCGGTCAACACAAACACCGATCAGGTGGGAGCGTTCAAAAGGTCTTCAGCATCCAGGCAGCGAGGGTCCACTGGCAGGCCAAGTGTAACTCATACCGGTGCTCTAAGGAGTCAGAAAGGCCCATTCAGCAAAATAATCCAGGGGGCTGGTATCTCCTTCCCCACCTTGTACCTCCGTCACACCCAGGCACTGGTAGCCCCATGGGGCTGTGGTCCAGTTTCCTCCAAAGAGCAAATGCACCAGGGATTTAGGTCTGTCAGAGTCAGAGGGAAGTCAATGCCTTGTGGACCAGGTGACAACACTGTGCCAACAGCCAGGTGGGGGAGTTGAAGTCTTATTACCTCTGGCACTTACTAGATATTGGGGAGTGTTCCACCTAAGCTTGTTCCAAACCAGATGTTCACAAAGTAGCAATTGTTTTTCACCGTCAGAGACTGTGCCTCTGCCCCAGCTTCTCTGCTCCTCTGGTAGCCCTGCAATGTGGAGAGATCTAGCTCCCTCCAGCAAGCCACAGAATTGGGGAGGTGTCTCTCTGAAATTTGACCCCAGTGGGATTGGTCTATTAATGCTGCTGCTAGGCGGGAGGTGTCTCCACTCAGGTTTCCACACCTCAGCAGTTCCCAAGCCTCCACCCATTGTGCAGAGCCCCAAGCCTCCACCCACTGCTGAGTTGCTCTTTCTCAGAGCCAAGCCACCTACCTTCCCCCCTGTGTCTTTCTGCACTGTTACTGGATTCAAAGTTACAGTGTAGCTGCACTACCTCAGACCATGCAATGCCCAGTCTTAACAGAGAACCATGAACATTCTGGTCTCTGCAGGGGTTGGTCTTCTAGACCACCAGACCAGGGGGAATGGTGGGGAGTTCAAAATGGCAGGGAAAATATTTGTTCAATCTTCATTCCAGACAAGAGAATGCCCACACTTACAGCAGGGACTCTCTGGAGAAGCAGTCCCCGCTTCTATCCACTCACTCCCATGGGGTGAGAGAAGAGGACCTCAGTTCACCACTCACTAGTAGAGCTCTCACAGCAAGCAAGTAAGCAACTCTCTTAGGGGAGGGGATGAATACATGTCCTCTTTGGGGTGATTTCTGTACCTGAAATTTGTTTCCTTGGAGTTGCAGCTTGCCTCAGCAGAGAAGAGGTGCAATTATCAATCTCTTCTCTCAGCTTGGCTCCCACCCTTCAGCTTTTTGGGATTCTTTCTGACCATTATCTCTCCCTCTGGATGGGAGCTTCTGTTGAAAGCTGGCTTCAGTTGGCTATCATCCCCCACTCCCCTTTGCTGTTGTTGAATGTAAAAATTGGAGTTAGGGAAAATAGCCAACCTGAGGTTTTAGCAGAACACAAGGCACATTGAAACAAAACAAACAAAGAAAAAAATAATCAGACACACAAACAATCAAAAACAAAAACAGAAACAGAAAATGTCTTAAATAGCCTGATGTAAGCAATATCAGAAACCATAAGAGGAAGGGGAGGGCTCAGTTACTGTAGCCCAGAAGCCAGGACACCAGCCACATATACCAGAACTAGCAGGCTCCAACCTGGCCCAGGGCCCACCAAACAACAATGACAACCACAACCATAGCCAGGTACTGTGGTGGGCACCTGCATCCCCAGTCATCTGTGATGCTGAGGCAAGCAAATCGCTCAGCCGGAGAGAGTTAGAGGTTGCTGTGAGGTGCTGTGCCACAGCACTCCATGGAGGACAACATTGTGAGACTCTGTCTAAACAGAAAAAAAAATTTTTAACAATAACTCCTACAATAAAGAAAAAAGGAAAAAAAGCAAAAAGAATGAGCAAAGAGAGAAAAAAAGGCAACAAAATTATTTATGTATATATATAAACATACGACTATATATATGCCATAAGGATGGACTTTAGTAGGAATATATTTATGTTGCAATATACTTTCTGGACACCAGGTGGCACCATGAGTGAGTCCCAGGTTTATACCTGTCTCCCATTGTTCTTGGTGTTGCCTGATTACATGCTTGGCACCTAGAACCTGAGAACTGCTGATTCCACCAATCTCAAAAAATCTTCACAGGTAGGTTTCTCAAATTCTCCCTGCAACAGTTCCTATGAAGTGCGGGATATCCTGGACCAGATTTGAGTACAGGATGACTGTCTGAGGGTGAGACTCAAATTGCTATGCCTGGCCCACGTGGAAATGTACCTGCAGCAACGCCATCTCCCAAATTCCAAAATAATGGCCTCTTCCTATCCGGATCTTTTCTGTCTGAATGTCTCTCTTGCTGCCTAATTGCAGTAGTGTATATCAAACGGCACCCCACTCTGGCTGCCTAATTCTGCTTGGGAGTCCACACTTTACCAATTTTTCCACATAATACCTAGTTTCCCCCCACAAACTGGGAACTGCAAAATCCTCTGAGGTGGGACTGGGGCTGGTTGCTGCCACTGCCGCCAGCAGCCACTGCAGCCCGGGGAAGAACCTTTCCTGGAAGTTTCCACAGCTCTGGATTATACTCCAAGGCCAGCAATCTGCCACCTCACCGCACACCCTGAACTACCACTCCACACCAATATTCCACTCTGGGAATGATCTAGCCCACTTGCTCTCACCTGTTGTTCCAGGAGAGCTAAGCTAAACGTCCTTGCTGTCTGCCATCATGCTTTGCTTCACTCTTTGAAGATTTTGATCATCATAGCTTGTATCTACCAGTTGGTTAAATGGTGTGAGGTTCATCTTTCTTGAACACAAAATATTAAACAAATAGCCACAAAGCTAATATGTTATTAGAAGAGCTGGATTAAAGAGCATGTCAACCGGACAAGTTCTCTGAGCGCTGACATATGAAAGTCCTGAAAATATCACCAGTAATCTAAAATTGCGAAGAAAAAGAGGCACAAAAATACAATAAAATATATGACTGTAAAGCATATTTCAGCAGCAAATTAAAGTAGGAGATGAGGCCAATCAGTAACCTGTAGCCAATCAATTGGTATTGGTTAATCACTCTTCTTAGAAAAGTATTCTTCTGAAATGATATGGCTTTGGTTTTCCTGAATTGTGAAGAGGATATTGAATCCTATCACCAAAGGCATCTTTATCCTTTATTCCTCATGTTATTTTCATATTTTCCCTAAATGAATGTTGAATAAATATTTGATGATTATGTATCTAAAGTAAGAGGAGAGGCCAGGGAAAATTATTGGCTGAATTAAAACACCCATATTCTTTCTGTTTCTCCTGAAAGCATGGGATATATGGCAAAAGCCTTCTCTTCTGTTGGTAAAGAGTGAGGACATTATCCAAGTCTCTCTAATTAAAAGCATTAGAAATAAAAGAACATAGGCAGTTTCCCCAAGACAACGTCATCAACTATGTAGATTATTTATTCTTTAGTAGTGGCTCTTATCCAAAATATATGATTATTTTCATCTAATTTCTAAAGGAATGTTAGAAGACAGAATGAGAAAGAAAAGGAGATTTGAAATGCCCCCACCCTAGATCAAACCACACCATTCATTGCCATAATATTTTGAAGGCATTTCTGCTTCTGCTTGACCTGGTATCCTCATCTCCCTGCAGTGGTCAGAGTGATCTGACGCTAAATCATGTCACTTCTTTCTGATACACAAAACAAAAGCATCTATATCTCTCGAATTTCCTTGAATGCAATCAAAATCAATTCTTTGAAATATTACACCGTACGTGGTCTCCTGCTCAGCAAGCCTCCACTTTCAGAACTCCTCGGGAAGTAAACATACCAATTTATGTGTTGAAATATACCCTACATTGTATGTTCTTGTGTGCTTTCAACATACATGAGATCTTCGGACCTCTCACTGAAGTTTAGTGAATTTCTAAACCCCAGCAGGCATCCCTCTGCACAATATGATTTTAGTCTCTCTTTCAGACAAGTGTCTCTGATCTCCATAAGCTATCTCATTTTCTTGAGAGACAGATAAAAGCCAAACAATCTTCTCTCTAGGTTTTTGAGTCACTTATCTAGAATTCTCCCATTTTTAGTGTCTGTTTATAGAAACTGAAAGGATCTTGGTGATAAAGGTAAAAAGAAAAGCTTGGCCACAACTTAATAAGAAACATCTACCATTTCCATTTGGAATATGGGATTGCTTACTCCCTTTTGTGTAACGTTTTGGGATTTTAACCAATAGTAACATTTTATCTGACATCCTTCCACAGTAATGATATGGATGTATAGAGTCTTATTTACCTAAATTTTTACTCGCAGCACAATTTCATAATGGACCATGGAAAGCAATCTATCCAAGTGACACATTAATTGCCTCAGGCTCAGAGACATTAAGCAATTTTCTTTACACCACAATTCATTTATGCTACAGAAAATAAGACTTGAATTCAAATTCTGGCTGTTCCATTTATAGATGTGGGGACCTTGGATTGCCATGATTATTTTTTCATGTGTGAGTTGGAGATCTCATACACCTTAAGTGAGTATTGTGAAGATGATGTAACATTAGTCTTGAAAGTTCTTGGCCCTGGCATATTCATAGCAATAAAAAAAAAACTTCTAATCATTGAATATTTATGTATAAGATATAGGACGTAGGGCTTTATATCTTAGTACATAAATTTGGAAATTGATTTAATAAGTCACTTAAATCTTTACATTTACACAAATATGATTACAGGAAGCCTTCACTGACATTATTATGCTTCTGAGCTCTCTATTTGTGGATACTTTTCTGTTTTGACACATGATAATTAATTCTCTCTTCAAAATAAGAACCCTTGGTGGAAAAGTGCAAAAGCAATTCTTTCCAGCAATCACTAAGTTGATACAATGAATAATTTTGTGAAAACGATGCTTATTTTGCCTACATGACAGACTGCACAAGTTTTAAACTCAGAGTGACTCCTCTCAAAGACTTGCAGCTGCCAGATAGTATCATAACCTTATGTCTTCTTATTCCAAATCCTGAATATTTTTGGAATAGCTAGCTCTCCTTTTCATTATTTCAACAATGAACTTTTGTTAAGCTATCTAAAAGATTTTTATACGTGGTGTTTTGTTACAGTAGTGTCCTCAATGATCAATGTACAGAGTCAAGGTGGACTGTGGCTCAGACCCTGTTTTTTCTTACCAGTAGCACAGGGCTGCCATCTACCAGTAATAAAGAAATTTGCAGTTCTCCCAATTGTAACAACACAGTAGGAAAAATAAATACTTCTCTTTATTTTGCTTTTGGACTACATTTCTAGAACAATGCTTGAATGTTCAAGCTGTCAACCCACACCCAAAGTTGAGAATCTCACAAGAATCAGGCCTAGAGGACATTTCTACCTAAAGCAAGCCCTAGAAATCTGAGAATAAAATCTGTTTTCTACATGATCATGAAAAGGTTACCCTAGAATGTCTAAATATTAAGGGAAAAATAAAAAGAGAAGCACATTTCTAAGGAAATTATGCAAAATTGACTGCACCTAGCTGGCACAGGTCTAGGTAGATAGGGTGGAGTTGCAGAACTTCCCAAATGAAATACTACCTACAAGAGCTGTATTAGTGCACTTGGGCTGCCATAACAAAATCTTGCAGTCTGGTGTTAAACAACAGAAATTTAGTTTCTCATAGTTCTGGAGATTCGAAGTCCACGATCAAGGTGCAGGAGATTCAGAATCTGATGGGTGCTCTCTTTCTGGCTTGGAGAGGCAACTTCTCACTGCATCTTCACACCACTATTCTCCCTCAGAGAGGGAGAGAGCTCCAGTGTTTCGTCCTCCTTTTATAAGGACACCTGTCCTACTGGACCAAGGATCCATCCTTTTGATCTTACCTTTATTACCTTCTTACAGGCCCTACCTCAAAATACTGTTACATTGGAGATTAAGACTTCAAAATTTGAATTGAGGGGGACACACAATTCAGTCCACAACAAATGACAAAAACTAATGTCCAAATAAGTTCACCTATTCCTGATGTTTACAAGTAATATCTATATAGTGTTTAATAGCTGCAATATCAATTTTTTTAGTGTACTATTTCCATTATTGCAGAAGAGGAAAAAAATCATTTTGGCAGGAATCCACTTTATCACTGGTACACTCGGGAGACCCACTGTTAGTACTTGGTATACTGTCTTTCTCCAAGTCCTTCTTATTTCTTTCCTGCACTCCAGTGTGATTCCTTAGGAGCCCACAAAGAGCTAAGTTAAAGCTGGAAGTTGTGCTGAGTCTGCACTTGTCCTTGAACCATGCTCAACTTCAAAGGTTTCCAATATATTAATTCATTTAAACTCAGTGAAATGAGTGGCTGTGGCTCAGTGGGTGGGGCACTAGCCCCATATACAGAGGGTAGTGGGTTCAAACCCAGCCCCAGCCAAACTGCAATGAAAAAATAGCTGGGCTTTGTGGTGGGCACCTGTAGTTCCAGCTACTTGAGAGGCTGAGGCAAGAGAATCACCTAAGGCCAGGAGTTGGAGGTTGCTGTGAGCTGTGTGATGCCACGGCAGTCTACCGAGGGTGATAAAGTGAGACGCTGTCTCTACAAAAAAAAAAAAAAAAAGAAGAAGAAGAATATAAGGTAGTTAAATTCTTACCATCTCTATTATGTCAGAGAGAAAACTGATATCTCAGACACTGAGTAGTTTTCCAGGAGCCAATATCCAAACCCAGGGAATCTGGTTGGCATCCCTGTTCTTAAATACTATGTGTAGCATCTTTTTGTCCCCCCCGTGCTTTAGATGTGAACAAAAAAAAGTGGTCAGAGAGAGCACATGGTGCCTTCTAGAAACAAACTATGAAGTAGAGTAATGATTTACAAATACTCCCTCAGTACCAGGGTAACTGAAGTTTATTTCCAGATCCCTCACACTGCTTATGATTTTTAGAACATCAGTTTGCTTCTCTGGCCCTTAATTCTTAATTAGCAAAATAAAACAAAAGAATATCTGGCAATTAGACACCTCTGAGAGACTAAGTGGGGGTGACTGGAGGGATATGTGTCTTAGATGAGGGTGTCTAACTGCGGGCCACATGCTGATTTTGTGAGGACTTCCTCTTGCTTAATCTGTGGTGTCAGGTATCATGACAAGTGTGCATACTTTTGGGGTTTTGTTTTTGCTAATCAGCTTTCCTTAGTGTTTTAGCTCAAGACAACTCTTATTCTTCCAACGTATGGCCGAGAAAAATAAAATGTTGGGCTTTGCTATTGTAAATGATAAGGGGGGTGATGAAAGTGATACAGATTTATTTAAATCAAACATCTGTGTTGCATCTCAGAGGCTTATCTTTCCAGGACCAGCCTCAGCACAATAGCCTTTATGTATATGAAATTTGCACACCTCCATGAACTGTAAGATAAGGTTCCACTAAACCCTGTCTAATTACCCTCTACCCTCCTCCTTTATAACCCAGGAGAAAAAGCTCTTCTGTGTTCATTGGAAATGGAATTACAAAATCCCGACGTATTCTGTGTAACCTGTAACACTGTAAGAGAAACAAAGGAGAGAATATAGTTCTATGAAGGGAAGAGAAGCACATAAAGTCCAGGAGTAAGAGAAGAAAGCTTTACTAATATGGTATTAAATCCAGGATTTTGTTCTTTGTGTTGTTGTTTCTTTGTTTTTGTTTTTATCTGTATATACCACACAAAAATAATTCAAGTAAATAGAGAAATTGAGGTGGTATTAATATGCCAACCTCTTCCAAGTTACATCTTCTTATCTCCCATTTTCATAGGGAAATGTTATTATTAATATTGCTAGACCTTGGGTGGCGCCTGTGGCTCATTGAGTAGGGCGCCAGCCCCATATACCGAAGGTGGCGGTGGCGAACCCCTACTCTGCCAAACTGCAAAAACAGAAAAATAGCCAGGCGTAGTGGTGGGCGCCTGTGGTCCCAGCTACTCAGGAGGCTGAGGCAGGAAAATTGCCTAAGCCCAGGAGTTGGCGATTGCTGTGAGCTGTGTGATGCCACGGCATTCTACCAAGGATGATAAAATGAAACTCTGTCTCTACAAAAAAAAAAAAAAATATATATATATATGTATACATATTACTAGACCTTTTTCTAAAAGAAAAAAACAACAAAGATTTACTTTTTCAACATACAAAAAAGAATGTGTTTAAAAGAAAAATCAACCAAGAATAGGACCGTAGGAAGAAGGAATTAACTCACCAACCTCTCTTGGCACTGAGACAGGTGTAATCGTGATCAACTATTTGATTAACCTTTTGGAACCAACATGTCTGAAGCACCATTATTATGATTAATTTATTTTGCATTAGTGTTCTCACTAGTAACCCTAAACCATGAGCAATAAGGGGTTTTAAAAGTCTAATGAAATATTACAAAAGAGTACAAAATAATTCACTGAGGTATCAAAGTATTGATAAAACAGTATGAAATCTGTCCACTCAAAGTTAGATTACAAACTAGCCTTCTCATCTTAGTTTTTTTTTTTTTTTTTTTTGTCACAGTAGCAGTGCAAATAGCAAAAGTATGTGCTGAAAGTCATCATAAAGATCTCACAATGCTTGCCATTTACATTTCCCAATATATACATTACTTATTTGTATTTACGGTATATAAATATATATGAATAGGAACTAACATGGTCAAAAGATAGTATCAGTAAGAATAACTAATAGAAGCAGAAGGCAGAATGCTGGTTGTCAGTAGCTAGGTTGGAGGGTGTGAGAGATGGGAGATGCTTGACGAAGGTTACAAACTTTCAGTTACATGCATATAAGATAAATAAGTTCTGGGGAATCTAGTCATGAGATGGGACTATAGCCAACCATACCGTATTGTATGTTTGAGATTTTTCAAGGGAGTAGGCTGTAAGTGTTCTCATTGCAAATATAAAAATATGAGAGGATATGGATATGTTAATTAGTCAATCATGGCAATCATTTCACAGTGTGTACACATTCCAAATCAGCTCATTGGACACGTTAATATGTACAATTTTTGCTAATTATGGCCCAATAAAGGTGGGAGAATATCAGACCTTAAGTAATACTAAAGTTATCACATGAAGATCCACATCTATGAAACTAGACAATGATTTTGAGATCAATTAAGTCCTTACGCAATTGTCACAGATTCTACAGAGGCTAGGTTCCTTTGTGCCCTCCCTGAAGTTTGGCATTTAAACTAAATTGTCCTTAAAACGTAACAGATTGTCCCTTTAGGCTGCATGTCATTGCAGGGCATTCAATAGGAGCACAGTCATCCTGGTGAAGATAGGAAATCGTGATTTTGGAGCTGAGTTGCATTGTCCCTGCAAAGTCGAAGCCGTTAAGTGAGTGTCGTGAAGGAAGTGGGAGCCAGCTCTTCTACCTTCTCCCGCTCTGTCCTCTAAGATAAGTGCTGGAGACAGTTGCGCTGAAGGTGAGAGAAAAGTGGAGCTAATGATTGTGACTGAGATTTCTATTATATGCCTGGCATAAAAGTATGCACATTAGATAAAATTATAAATAAAACATGGAGACCCAATGCTTTCCCTCTTCCCCAGGTGAAACACACACTGAACAACTTAAGAGCTACACTTCACGTGCAAGAGGAGCTATCAGCATATGGCAACATATTTAAAGAGAAATGCATTTGCTTGTGGTAGTCAGGAAGGTCTTACAAAGAGTGCAGCTTTGAGAGGGCTTGACACGATAAGTAGAATTTAACGTGGTAGAAAAACTGTGCTGTGAAAATATCCAAAAAAGGGCCAAGTGTGATGGCTTACACCTATAGTCCCAGCATTCTGGGGAGCCTAGGCAAGTGGATTGCCTCAGCTCAGGAGTCACAGACCAGCCTGAGCAAGAGGGAGACCCCATCTCTACTAAAAATACAAAATAACAGCTGGGTGTTATGGCAGGTGCCTGTAGTTCCAGCTACTCAGGAAGCTGAGGCAAGAGGATCGCTCGAGCTCAAGACTCAGGGCAAAGGGGTGAGACTCTGTCTACAATTAATTAATTAATTAACTAATTAAAAATACCCAAATCAGAGAGACTATCATGGAAGCCAGAAAGTCTGTGGTATATTGTGGAATGGCAAATAGTTCAAGGTTTGAGAGTGCAGGGCGAAGGGTGGAGTGGAGAGCGCTAGAAATGTTGCAGCATGTGGAGGGAAACCCTAAGAAGTTTCAAATGCATTCTGTAAGCAGCAAGGAGGTCGCCCTATGTCCATGCTCCAGGGTTCTCCAGCTTTATGTGAATCTGGAAATTTTTTCTCTTAATTTTATACTGTAACTTATTCTTTCAGAAAATATTTATTGAGGAAATAGTCATAATGCAAAGGTGGATAAGATGTGTGATATTTGACTTTTGCTCTCAAGGGGTTTAACGTCCATGTGGGAAAACAATACTTATGGGAGTGAAGAGTTAGGTACAGGTGATACAAGGTGGACATTTGTGTCCTCCAAATCTCATGTCAAAATTTGATTTCTTCTATTGTAGCAACTGCTGGAGGTAGGGCTTGTGGAAGCTATCTGGGTCATGAGGGTGGAGCCCTATTTTTAGCTTGGCTTTCCTACTCTAGTAGGTAGGAAATCTGGTATTTAAAGAGCTGGGCACACTCCCCACCCCTGCTCTTGCTCTCTGGCCATGTGACATGCCTGCTCCACCCTTCACCTTCCACCTTCCCTGGAAGCCCCCTGAGCCTGTCCCCAGGAGCCAATGTTGGTGCATACTTCTGGTATAGCCTGCAGGACCATGAGCCAAATAAAAGTCTTTTCATTATAAATTATCTAGCCTTGAGTATTTCTTTATAGCAGCAGAATAGACTAAGACAGAAGGCAAGGTAGTTTATAAATAAACACCAAATGAGAAATAAAACCAAACAAATTAAGTTTGCACCTTGTGATTTCCAGTGCTCCTCAATTTCATCATCATTCCAACATACTTACATGTTGGGATCCAAGATGTAGCAGAAGATTAAACACACACACACACACACACACACACACACACACGGGAAAATTAGTCAAGTCTACAGAATATATTCTGATTTTTTTAACTGCATTTTTCTTTTTAAAGATCAAGGTCTTGAGGCCAGGCACAGTGGCTCACCCCTATAATCCCAGCACTTGGGAGGCTGACACAGGTAGATTGCCTGAGCTCACAAGTTGGGGACCAGTCAAAGCCAGAGCAAGACCTCATCTCTCTAAATACCCATGCGTTGTGGTGGCTACCTGTAGTCCCAGCTACTCAGGAGGCTGCAGCAAGAGCATCACTTGAGACCAAGAATTTGAGGTTGCTGTGAGCTGTGACACCATGGCACTCTACCTAGGGAGACCAAGTAAGCCTCTGTCTCAAAAAATAAATAAATAAATAAGTCTTGCTATGTTGCTGAGGCTAGAATATATATTCGCAGGTGGAATCTCACTACTGGTGATGGGGGTTTTGACCTGCTCCATTTTGATGTTGGTCAGTTCACCCCTTTTTAAGCAACCTGGTGGCCCCATGTTCCAGGCAGTTACCATATTGATGATGAGCTGAGTGTAGACACCCAACTGGCATAGTGCATTACAGCCCCAAACTCCTAAGCTCCAAGAAGTCCCCTATCTCAGACTTACCATTAGCTGTGATGACAGGTGCATACCACCATGCCAGGCTCCCCTCAAGCTCTGAGAGAAGTAAGGGGTGACTGGACAGATTGCTCTTTAGTGCATGGTCTGGATACCAAATGTAACTCAAAGTTGCTTCCCGCTCTTCCTCCCAGTGAGCCACTTGACTGCCACTTTCATGGACAGGCAGCCCTCCAGCCCCTCACTGCTGAAGAAAATCTGCTGTCATGCCTTCTCCCACCTCCTCCTGAAGTTCTGAATTGTCTTATTTGCTTTAACTGGAATCATAGTTTCTCTGTCTTTTCAAGTGGATTCTTAAGGTCCCCTCTTACCTGTTCCTAGTACTCCCATTCCTCATTTTCTATTTCCCCAGGACTTCCTTCCTTGTCTACTAACACAGAGAGTGAAGTGACCTTTTATGTTTCCTAACAGCACCCTTTTTAGTTTTGTTCCTTTTAAAGAGTGCTAGTATCCTTAAAGAGTGACTACCATTTTACTGGCAAGGAAAAACTGAGGTGATAGTCTAGTTTCAAGACACTGGAGAAACTCTGTCATGGGATCAATGAATACTAAGTGTCAGACGTAAATTCAGTGAATATTCTGAAGTTATTAGTGGTCTACAAGTCACAGCTCAACAGTCAATTAGCCTGGTAGTGATGAGCTGGCCTAAGATCTGGATCTAGGAAAATCCAGGTAATGACTTACCATTAAAGTACCAGAGATTTGGAAATATTACCAATGACATTATACCCACTGCATACGCTGTCTCATGCTTTAGTGCTTGTTATGCCTCTACTCTGAGATATGTTATTGCGGTGATTTCATACATATTTTTGTTACTATAGATGTAATGAAATGTAGACAAAAATTTGTCTTTTTAGAAATTTAAGATGAATTGTATTTCATGAAATCAAAGAAAATGTTATGTTAAAATAATTTCTGTGTTGGCTCGGCACCCATAGCTCAATGGGTAGGGTGCCAGCCACATTCACCAGGGCTGGTGGGTTCAAACCTGACCGGGGCCTGCCAAACAACAATAACAACTACAACAAAAAAAATAACAGGCATTGTGGCAGGAGCCTGTAGTCCCGACTACTTAGGAGGCTGAGGCAAGAGAATTGTTTGAGCCCAAGAGATTGAGATTGGGGTACACTGTGTGGGCTTGACATACAATCGGAGATATTTTCATCCACCTGGTTAACATACCATTCATGAGATTTTCTCATTTACTATGTGAAAATATTTTTTTTTTTTTTTGCATTTTTTGGTACTGTTTGAATTTTTTTTTTCTTACAAAACAAGCAATTCCAGAAATCTTATAAACAATAAAAGAAATATTTCAATATCATTCTACATGATCAGGATACACCTGATATTGAAATTA